>JAUKPP010100113.1:0-15710 GCA_032273245.1 Phyllaplysia taylori
GATGTAGTGAATTCAGTACAACCGTTTGAATTTTATTGAGTTTGTGTTACATCGGTGCCGGTTCCACGGAAAAAGATAGCTACGTTCGAAGATCTTTACAAGCGACTTCGCTACAAGTGGAGTCGACTGTACATGTATACGGTAGATTGAAAGAGTATCTAGATCTAGATGAAGATATTGCATTTTTTGTCAAAGATGGTTGGCTGGAATGTTTTAACAATTTAGTCATAGTCATAGTTACAGACACATCATTCTGCCCCAGGGTCATTGCATTTAGTTGTGACTTACAACAAGATCAGTCATGCAACAGATTTATACCTTTAATATTACTACTACAGCGCGTACCAATAATTGGGCAGAGTTCTAGTTCTAGTTAAGTTTACAGATTGATTGAAAGAAGGAAGGGATGACACTGTATTATTGTGTGTAGACGCAGTTATGTGTTACAGTATAATAATTCATGTTGTGTCATTATAATAAATGGTATCGCTATGTTTGTATTTGGTTGCTTTTAGTTGAAACCACATTGCTTTGCTGCTCTGTCTCTATTCTACACACTGTCAGTAAATGTAATAAAATATATCTATGCAAATATATGAGTGGGTTTTACATTCTTTGTGTTCTTGATTAAATTTTTTTATAGGTTTCATCAAAACTCACAACTGTCGGTATTACAGTCAAGCCTGTCTAAGACGATCACTCAATATCGAGAAGAAGGTGGTCATTATAGAAAGGCAGTCGTCTTAGAGAGGGATAAGGTATGGAAGAAATGCAATTTGGGAGTTGATGGAAAGTCGTTTGTGCCGGTGGTCGCTTAAGCAGGTTAACTGTATTATATTTGACCTCTTATGTACATATTTGCTATGATATGAAAATGCTCAATTTTTGGCTTTTCACCTTTACCGTACCACATTTATCCCCATAAATGCAGGACTTTTTATTTCACCATCTGTCAGAAGTGCACATACAATGTATAATAATATGTACTTGTAAACTCTGGAAAAAATCTAAGTTCCAAGTGCAATTCAAATTCAAAACCAGGTCTGCAAACTTCATTAAATCAAATTTCTATATATATTTATTACATTTAGTTCTAGTTCAGTCAAGTAAGAGTAAGAGCAGTTGAAATTATTTTGTCCGTGAAAATAATAAATACATGTACTACAGTCAACTTCACTTGAGTTGAACTCGCAAGCTGACCTTTGGCTGAGTTGATCTTTCTTTAAGGTCTTGTCCCCTCTTCTTCTTACTACAAAATTAAAATGTCAATGTTGTGTTTAACTCGGGTGTAATTTATAGGCTACCCGTGAGTTAATAAAGGCCTTTATTCCCCTCACTCCGCCTGCAAGTATGAAAGGTTGAATTGATTTTTTGTATCATGTGTAATGTCAGACATTTCTCAGCAAAGTTTTGACACAGGTGAGATAATACATGAAAAAATAGAGCTGATCATTGCACAGTAGTCCCCTACACTACCAACTACCAGTACATACTAGAGGTGCAAGCACAATGAATGAATACACAGTGGGTGGTTGGTTGGTTGGCACTCTAGTATTTAGTGGTATGGTCTGCTCCTCCTTTTTAAGTGTTAAGTGAGTGTTGCAGTAAAACCGCCAACCATGAGACCATTAGAAAGCTGGCGTTATAAGTTATAGAGAGAATGGCAGTACAATGAGAGCAGAACAACGAAGGCTGTACACATATTGGACAACATGACAAGCTAATTTACGCAGTTATTCCCCCTTACGGTGTATCACGCGCCTCTCCGCCCAGCCACAGAGATGTGACGAGAGAGGAGGGGCTTATTGCGTGCATCGACACACTGGTGAAACTTGCGCTTTGTCAAGTGAAGCTTGAGTGAGAGTGAGACTGAGAGTGGGTTTTGTATTACGGTACTTCAATGGTTTTGAGCTGGTGGTATAACAGGCATTATTTACTGTGTTTACTTAACATGCGTACCCCATGAAGTACTGGCGGATGGCGGTACAAAGAGTTATTTCACTGTTTTTATACAGTAACCAAACCATACCACAGCGAAAAGCAGGCGGTATGAGGGAATGGCGGTAAAGCGGCGGGTGGTATGACGAGGTTTCTTCACTGATTACTTCCTAGCACTGAAACTGAAATAGTGATTGGTTTTGTTTTGTTACCAATTCTACGTCCCTTGCAACATAGAAAAAATATTTATGAGAGGCCTGCTTTGACCTTGCCTATCAGGGCCATCATGGGCTGAGAGGGAAGAGTCCCATCAGAAAAACAAGATCGTCTGCACATAGGATTGAATGCGGGTCTTTAAAATGATAGGCGAAGAGCCAAATCATTACTCCACAGATGCCAGTGACCTTAGTGCATAGTGCCATTAAAACAAATAAAAAATGAGTAAAAAATGAGAAATGATAATAATAATAGATAATAATAGGCGCATATCCCCGCTCGAAAGCAGGCTCTATGCGCTTTACAATTATTGGGTGTGAGTGCCATAACTAAGCAATGGGACAGTGCCTTGCCTGCTTGACCGGCGCTGTGGTGTAATGGTTAGGCTCTTCGCCTTACATGCAGGAAGACCCTGGATCGATCCCCGGTCGCGGACGATCTGGGTTTTTTTCTGCTGGGATTTTTTCCCTCACAGTCCGGGTTGACCCTGACAGGCAGGGTCGAAGTAGCCTGTCTCTTAAATGACCTTACAGTGTTGCAGGGGACGTAAAACTGGTAACCAAACCTGCCTGCTTCCCTTTCCATTGAAAAGTTTAGGGGATGGCACACTGTGGTGAGATGATTGATTGGTTGATCCAACTTCAAAGTGTTTTCTTCACCACACCAAGTTGTTTGATGCGCAGAAAGCGAACCAAGCCTAGTTCAACACCCTAAACTCATGATAATATGGTGCGCACTTATGGGTAAATCTGAAATAATGAATATACAGAACACGACTATAGCGGGACCATGTCTACAGCTGGACTGTACAGGATTCCCCCTTTTTACCCTATGTAAATTCCATTACCTCTGCTTAGGTTTAACGGGGCAAGGAAAGGCCCGGACTTGGATGCAGCGGGATCCAGGAGGCAAAACTCAAATATAATTCAACTACATGTACTTTGAATTTCGAAATTTTACTAATGTTGTTGTCAGTGACTGAAACAACAGCATCTTCCTCCGCACAGAGATAATCATTAAATCATGTGGATTCTAAGAATTTTTTCGGCAATTCCCCTTTGCATTCTTATAGCGGGAACTCGCGTACAGCAGGATTTTTCTTCTGGAACCAAAAGTCCTGCTATAGCCATGCTCTACTGTATCTATCATCAATTGAATGCAATAATGGCCATCTTGATACAACATTTTTTTGCAGAAATCCTAATGGTATGGTGATACCACCAGCACCTTGTACATGTACATAGTTGGATTACTTTTTTTTTGTTGATAAGCTACATCCTGTTCAATCAATAGAAAGACCGAGCCCATAATTTGTTAGTAAACAGGGGAAGATTTTGTCACAACCCTTGATTTTGTGACTCCAATAGTAAAGTCCAGCTGCATAGTTTTGTTCCACTCTCCGGACCACATCAACTCAACTGCAGTTGTACAACGGAGGCAACACACCCAAAATAAAGTCGAAAGGCCTATTTCAATTGAAACTACATGTAATGAGAAAGGGCACTTAGAACAGGCATTTGCCATATATGCCGCAATATCTCTTCTTGCTCAATAATCATTATAATTACCGTGCCGGGGTAATACACATGTTGTCGTTGCAGAACTCACAGCTAAATTGGAATTTGTTAAAAGGCTTTCTTCATGAAATTATGATTGGCATCATATAAACTCATTCTATAAATAATTTTCAGACAGATTGACCAATCCAAAGAGTGGTAGTGGTAGACCGGTGCTGTGGTGTAAAGCTTAGGCTCTTCGTCTGTCATGCAGAGGACCAGTTCGATCCCGAGCGCGGACAATCTGCGTTTTTTCTGCTAGGATTTCTTCCCTCTCAGCCCGGATTGGCCCTGGCAGGCAATGTTGAAGTAGCCCGTCTCTTAAACGACACTGCAGTGTTGCAGGGGACGTAAAACTACTAGTAACCAAACCTAACCAAAGAGTGGTAGCAGTAGCAGCATTAGATTCTAAACAGGTAAAAAATGCACATAGTAACCTTGACTTTGTTTTTTTACTCCCTTTAACGATTTGCACAAAACGAGTTGGGGAGGATGATGAAACGATTTAATTTTTGCAGCCAGAAGTGACCTGTCAAGTCACTCATGTATCTGCAAAATTCATACCACGATTGTCCTAGAAATTAGAAGTTGGCATGTCTGCAAAACCATTGCATTCAAGTTGAGAGACTTTGGCGGAGCGTCCACTGACCTGCTTTGTCAGTTGCAGGCCTGGCTCATGAGTATATATCATATACACGAGCCTGCCCTGCAGCTGACAAAACAGGTCAGTGGACGCTCCGCCTTACTGCTAAACCAGACACTCTTGGATTTTACTGCCCTTGTAGTACAATATAAAAGTTCAACGTGTAGCTTGCCCTGGCTCCATTGAAAATCGTCGTAATCATTCCAAATCGTCATAATCATTCCACTTCCACAATTGCCTAAGTCACTATGGTTTGTTTGGGGTTTTACAGCTCCATCGACGCTATAAGGTGTCACTTTATGAAAATTTCAGATTATCACCTCATTCAGATCCCAGTCTTATTCTATCAGAAATACTCTTAGAAAACCTCATGTCGTTTTCTATCACTATCATGCAAGTTATGTGAAAGTGAAAGAGAAGTCCTTTGTCGTCATGAAATAAAGTTTTCCTCCTTTTCTTCTTAAAAACAATTATGGCAACGGCAGTTGTAGATTTAGAATGACAGTGACGAAATTGTACAGAGGCACTCATGTAATAACCTCACTGTAAACATTTGTGTGAGGAATGTTATAGAGGAAAATAAATTCCACAATCTTTTTCCTTTTTTGACCACCATACTAAAGTCCTGTCTTTAAATTTAATGGAACATGCCCATGGGGTCTGAAAGGAAAAGTCAAAGGGGCTATCTGTGGTCGGCCAGCACCACCAACAAATACTGACATCCCAGCTTCAAATTGCGGGAGGATCACTGCATTTCGTGGGGTTTTCATTGCTCAGAATTCAATTCATGAATAAAATTTGCAGGTCCTGCTTCTTAAATCACCTTAAGATCAACAGTTGCGTTGAACTAAAATCAACCAAGTCTGAGCCAAAAAAGCAGAATAAATTGAGGAGCATACACCTGAGAGATGAATATCGGTGCACACTGTAGATGAACTTTCACATTCCAAGGTGCTTTACTGTAACTGCTAAATGCATCCCAAGTTATGAATGTCAGTACAAAACAGATACATGTAGAAGCACAAGGGAGTGGGAAAGACTTGCCAATCTACTTTAGTCAACTTAAGATAACAATAAATCAACAAGGCTTTTGGTTTTATTCCAATGTTTTAAATTTATTACTTTTGGGGAAAATCTGTACAACAACAGTATAAATGATAGCCCCCATCCTTCCATTTTAACAAACAAACGAAAGCAAACACCTGTAACCAGAGACAAATCCTGAATGTATGATACACACATATACTAACCACTGACCCCTTATAATGTGACGTGTGCCACTATATATACATGGTATCAAATGGCAAAATGAACTGGATGACCCACTCAAAACAAATGAATCCCCCGAATCGTTCATAACTAAAAAAAAAGACAATTTCCTCCACTCTTTCCATTCACTGGCAGTCAAAGGGAATGTATTAGAAATGTCAAGTAAGTGAGACATTCAAATGAAAGATGATTCTGAAATAATATGTGCCACATGGCCTCTCAGCATCAGTCCAGGGGGGACAGGAGTCAGTGGTTGTCATTTCTCATTGCACAAAGTTCAAGTACTCATTCAAATGCACCAAAACTGAGACACATTTCAGTTCAAATGAGGGCAACAAGTAATGCCAAATAAATGATCTGTACATGTCAACATAAAAAGACATCTCTGGTTCTCTACACATAGTTCTCCTCGCAGTGCTTCTGTTTGCCATAGAGTGATAACATCCAACGAAGAAAGTGGAACAGAGTCATAACAGAAGATTGTAATAAAAAAAAGCTTCATTCTGACATGACCATGAAAAGTAAAGAATGTTGATGAAGAAAGAGAATTACTGGTAGAAACAAACCAAGATCATCATAATCACAATTATAATGCAGCATGCATCACCAGTCGCTAAATCAGTATGGTAGAAACTGCTGCAAGAAAAGTGGGAAACTACTTTAGACGAACATCTATCTCTCTGCTGGCTCAGCAAAAGTTGAAGTAGCTCGCCAAGGTTACAAAGGGCGTAAAACAACAAAACCAAACCAGTGAGAAGTCATCTGTCATTAGTCAGCTGGACACGCCGGTTTGACAGAAATGTGTTAACATCATGTATATAAAAGCAAAGGTATGTATGGCATCACTTTCTTCATACCATCTATACAGAACCGTATACAGGTTAGCCTGCAAAACAAATAATCAGTGCAATTACTGATTGAATAGTTGAAGAAAGCATCAAATACTCATTTTTGACATTTTGGTCTGTAGAATCTGTGTAGGGATAAGGGGATACCATGTATGATAACAGAGCTCCAACAAAGACTGAACTGTGATGCCACTACATGTATCATGTCTGTAGTCAACAATACGAAAAGTGGCAAAAAGGACAGCATTAACAATTGCATTGCTAAATATCAACACCTTTCAAGTGTTTGGACCAAATTCCATAGCAGCACACTAGTTTTTCCATGGATAACAATTATGCTCTTGCTTAACTTGATACTGACGAACACAGCTCTTCCTGCCCCAATGACATTTTGTGAGCTTAGGGTAGGCTACAGCTCAACTATGAAGCTTGGGACTTTATACCTGCCTCGTGTCTATTGATTGTAATGTTTTTTGCACTTACAGGCACTGTAGCTTTCAATCTAAGTGAAAGACATCACTCCTGTTTGTTTGGGGTTCAACGCTCCATCGACACTATTAGGTCATTTCGGCGGAAAGAAACACTGCATTTCCTGGAACATTATTCTCCAGAGAGTTTTTTTTATATTTTTTAAAATTAAAGATCCAAGAGAAGCGACATTAGCATTATTATACAAATAGGGATTTAAATTTTTACATTTTTTTTATATAATGTAGATCACTCCTGTTACAACTACAAATCCAGGCAGCACGCTATATTATAATCTAAACACATTTTTTTTTTCTCAATTTGCACTAATATCAGCACATGAAATCCCATCAGGAAGTTGAGAGTCCCTAAATGTACCAGTGAGCAAACATAAAATTCCAGCATAAAAAAACCCAAACTCCAGCATTATTACCGGTATAGTGTACATTACTGTCGCTTCTAAGCAAAATTTAACCACGCCCTAAAAACTGACTAACAAGTCTTCCACAATCAGAAATTAGGTTGGTTTTTACACCCCTTGCAACATTGCAAGCTCATACAAGATTTAAGAGGCAGGCTACTTTGACCTTGCCTGTTGGGGCCAACCCCAGCAGAGAGAGTGAGAGAGAGAGATGCATGACGAAAAAGGTGCCCTGAGTGGCCCTCTAAACTCCTGTGTTCTCTACTTGATAGAAAAGACAAAGAGCCGCAATACACTTTCACCACAGATGCCTGTTTCTAAGCACAAGGTTCCCACTTTCACCACAGATGCCTGTTTCTAAGCACAAGGTTCCCACCAAATTCAGGGAGATTTGGTAAAGAAATTCATGCCGTTTCCGATAGGCCTATACTTGTCCGAAAGAAATTGTAGTTTCGATTTTCTGACAAAAATTTTGCTAATGTCTGATCCGGCGAAATTCAAAGAGCTGTCAAGGAGATTTTTCCTTGAATGAATCAAGTGTCCCTTTCTGTCCAGTTTGACCCTGACAGGTACGGTTGACGCAATGCTGTAAGTGGCCTGAAATCAATATCATTAGTAGTTCATATCATACTGGCACTCCTACATTTTTGTTTTTACCGACTTTAATTTTAAGTAGCTTTTCTCAGTTCTAGTCTTCCATTTTCTTCTTGATCAAAGTAATTCAGAAAGGACAACGCACTTGAAGCTTTATCATTGTGAATATTTAAATCTGAAAGGGTTGAATATCATCAAAGCTCCACTTGCTACCGACTGATGTGACCATCACAATATACCAAGGAAATATCTTTAGGCATATTCATAGCTGATAACTGAGTGATTGTTCTATATTTCACTCTTAGCAGAAAAGTTTATATCATGATCAATCTCTTGAGAAATTAGTGTGAGTAAAGCAAAAGTTGACAACACTTCTATCAGAATCTGAAAACTAGAGCTGTACTTACGTTTGCTATATTTCCCTTCAAAACTGAATTGAAAGCATTAGCCAAGCACTTGAGAAACGAGTAACTTGGCTCAAGCACACAAATTATTGCTTTTCACTACAATCAATACAAATAAGAATCATAGTAAATAATTTTGTAGTACAGTAGTCCCTGCCTAAATGCACACTCTGCTCAAACATCCATTCATCTAATGACAGTTTTTCACTACATAAATGCACACACTCACACATTCGTTTCCTCTAAATTATGCACACTTCAAAAAGTGAAATACACCAACAGATGAAGCAAGTTTCGCAATCTAAAATTTTCTTTTAACAAAAATCTAGACAGCTTGCACTTTAAACAACAAAGGCCTGTCAAAACAACCATTTATATTTGGCAAGAATGCCCCTCCACATCCTACTGTCCAGACAGATTGGGAAAGCAATGTATTTGATCCCGATCACTCGCAATGCATCATTGAAAGAAGAACTCGAATTGATCATTAACTTTAATGCTTTTAGGCCCATGATGCTGCTGTTCACTAGAAATAGGCGAGTAGATTTACCTGTTTTAGATTGACTGCAGCAGAGACTGTCTTATGTACTTATTTTTGACAGAACATCTGATAGAGAAAAATACTTGAAGAGTTTGCAAACACCAGGGGGATCAAAACTTACAATAATGTGCAGACACAAGGTTCACAGTCTGTCACTTCAAGATTGTCATGCATTTAGACAGAGACTACTGTCCGGTTATACTGTGTCACTCGCCCTTAATATTCTAAAGGAAAAAGTATGTTCAGCGAACCAGTTAATTTTTCACAAACATGGCAAAAAGAATCTTTCTTACTACGATGTACTTTCTGGGGTGAAGTTGCAAGTTGTTCTCAACACCACTTGAGAGTTAAGGTTAGGGTATCCCCTTGTCTTTCGCAATAAAAATTGACAGTTTTTTTCACAAACAAAAGCAAACACACAGAGGCAATGACTCTCTTAAAATGACGCCACTCTGTTTTCATAATCAACATCCCCTCCCTGCAAAGGACACACAGAATTTGCAATCATTTTCGAGAACGACATTTTCAAGTTCCAACCTAACAAACAACCATGCATGAACTATTGACTTTGGAAGCAATTGCCATAAGATAACACAGCACACATTCAAATATGTTTGTTGAAAGAGCTGCTGTCAGTATTTGGCTTCCCCAAAAAGACTAACAAACAAAACATAACTTCCACAATATTATCAAAATATTTTTTCACTAACAAAGCAAAACTTCAGTCCATAAATCACAACAAACCTTTCAAACATAGTTCCAGAAACAATAAATATTCACTAGTAAAACAGTTTTCTCTTGCAATTAACAGCAGCAAAAAAATGTCAAATGTAAAGTGGACAAAAAAAAAGTAAAGAAAAAAGTTTTTTCAGCAACACAAGAAGTCACCTATGTCTTTTAGTTCAAGATAATTTTAAGACAGAAGCAGATCCTAAAATCATATTTTTGATTTTTTAAAAACTACTGCAGCTGCAGCTTTTTACTCATTTTCTGAAAGCTCTGTAAACAAGATTTTAGCACTAAAATACCCTAGGTGTTCCAGATTTTTTCCCTGTAAGTCGAGTATAATATGCACACACAGATTTCATGAAAATTTTCTCAAATGTTGGCGTGATATGCTTAAAAAATATAGCAGCTCATAAACTAATGTGCAGCAGTAACTCTGATTTGCGTGCTCTTACGAGAAACTTGCTAAAACTACATTTTGCCTGTGTAATGGTTCATGGCTGACAGCCAGATTTGTATCTTGTGCAGCCACACATGTGTATCAGAAACGGTTTTGTTTAGAGCTCTGGGTAGAAACCATGTGCCCCGAAATAAAGGGTAACTTAGTGGTTTCATTTTCATAAAAGATAAATGACAGTCAGCCAACAACCTTCAAGTCAAACCCTGATAGCCTAATAAATGCCATATAATTCTCAGCAATGGCAGTGAAACTTAAACATACTTGGAAGCATGAAATAAAAAAAGTTGCACAAGTGGAAAGTCAGCTTTGATTTGATAACATTCACTGAATCAACCACTCATATGCCAAGGGAAGCAAAATTGTTTTGAAGACAAAAGCACACTCTTCATCAGAACTCATTTGATCTGCCTGTTTAGATGTAATAAGACGAATATAAAAACGTGCAAGACTGTAGCAGATGCTTCAACAACTTTGCATATGAGAATGGAAACACGTTGGTTTTTTAAATAATGTACATAGAACACTGAAAACAGGTGTAACAAAAAAGACTAGAAGTAAAATGGTCAATACACATTTCAAGCCATTCCATGTGCTCCATTCTTTCACTTTTATAAAAAGTCAACTTCAGGCTGGGTAGTGCAAAGAGATCTGACAAAGCATTTGCTGCAAAAGTCAATGCAACACGAAAGACAATGAAATTGTCTCACGAACCTTGCTTTGCAAAATATATTTCATAGAGATGTATTCCATGTGATCACAGTAAAAAAAGAAAAGTTTGATACAATCTATGCAAAAGCACATACAAGAAGCAATGAACATTCCCAATCAAAACCAACAGATCTAGAAAAAACAACAACCCCCCACCCACTCAACATATTTTATGACTGTAGAAGTACAATTATAATCCAGCATTTTCAATAATGATGTGGGCATACTGCACTCAGTCATGTAAGCATCAAAACTATTTAATCTTAGGGTCAAGAGATCTTTCTGCTACTGAATTCAAGGTGGCCTGATCGTATTGTATTACTATTATTCTGTTCTTGGTCGCTGCACTGTGGCCACCGGCAATGGTGTATGCATAGTTTCTATGAATGGCTTTACTTATAGATGTCCATACATATCATTTCATGTATGTATTATCGCTTGTATGAATATATGAGTGTGTTTGTACACCATTTCAAAATGAATTTCCCTTTTTTTTTTTTCACATCGAAGGAGGAAAGGGCGGGTATTACTATTACTGCATTAGTAGGCTCCTAATCATCAATGTAGGCCTAAACACAAATCCTACGTCATCCCCCCCCCCCTCGGTTTCCCCAAAGACTTCTAGATACCCAATTATTGCTCCTTTTTGTCATCTGGTTGCAAAAATAAGTTGCCAATAACACTGGTTGACCATAATTTTCTAAATCTAATAACAATAGATCATCTGATTCCCCAAATTTTTTTACTGGAAGATGCTAAGAACACTGGTACCAGACATTCCTAGTCCTGGCCCTTGAGGTTCCCATAATGCATTGGTTGCTTATCAAGCTTTAAAAGAAAGGAAAAAAGAAAAGAAGACTGGTACCAATGCATAAACCATAAAAAAAAGTTTGGCAACCAGCTAGAAAAAAAAAAAAAACACTGTCAAATCCAGCATACTAATAAAAGGAAAAGTAATTCCAGTTGACCTCAAATTCATATTCGTATTTTCCACTAGGGTACTGATAAAGTTGAATGACTGAGATTCTGATCATTTCTTATTTAGAGAGGAGAATTTAAAATAAAAATGTAACTCAGCCACAGAACACCCCAAACTCCATACAGCCAAAGTGGTGTAAATTTCAAAACAAATGCTACATTATGTATTTAACTTTTTATCATGACGTAACAAGAAATCTGGTCATTATCATTGATGACGACGTTTTCTAGAGATAATGTCTAGTCTGCCCACAAGACAGAGGAGCATTTCTCTTTAATACAATAATAGCATTATTAGTCAAATTAAGGCCGGGAAATCCTACATCTAGGCACCCCAAGTCATTGCCCGGAAAGAGGGGAAAGAGGGTGTATTTTAACAGGGGGAAGTATGTGAATATGAAAACCGTATAATTTTTTGTTTAAAATGTGTAAAACACTTTTTGTACAAAAATCAAAATGAAACTATTTTCACAGATTTAAGGCACCTTTTGGGACAAATATTCAAACAAAACATCTAACAACACAAGACAAGCTACAAATCATTGTATACACTCTTGTTATGAAACACTAACTGCTTTACAACTTAAAAATGTTTCAAATAATGAACATATTTGCACTGCTGACAAAGTAATACTGGATCCTATAGATGCGTAACGGGTGGGTAATCAAATCTGAAACTCGTCAAAAAGCTGAATAATCATTGGGTGGTATTTTCAATTTAAATGACAGAAATGGAATACATAAACTTGCATCCTATGCAGTATACACATTTCTAAAAAATCTTAATGCTTCTTCTTTTTTAAACCAAAAACAATAAAAGTATTGTGTAGTGGGGCCCCCAAGAGTGATAGTCAGGACCAATGAACAGCAAATTGTGCAGTTGACACAAACCCTCTTAAGGATTTACAGAGTCCGTCTCAAGCACACGGGAGATTAGTTGAGAGCTATGTGGAAATCAAAGACAAGGAATGAGGTCATGTTTCCTTGATGTCATATCTTTGTATGTAATAAATAAATACATTTCAGATTGATCACATAGAACAGCCCATCAGAACCCAACATCCTCACTCAGACATATTCACACACACACCTTAACTCTCATCAGTCCTGTGGGATCACATATGGCAAAATGTAAAGTGGTTCATCATACACAGAGTCTACAGTAAGCAATTCAGCCCATTGCCGAAACTGCCCATCACGATCATATGTCCCATTGACCCCTTCAATATTTTCCCTGTGTAACCTCTGAACAAGCTCGTCCCCTACTTGCACAGTTTGTGGGGAGGGATAGTCATGGCTTGCCCAGTCAATGTTGTCAAAGTCAATGGGAGGCAGGCGCGCTAGAATCTGTTCCTCTGTCAAACGCTCAGATGATGTTTGTGCATCAGTGATACCACATGACGACGATGAGGGCAAATGATGGGCAGCACCCTCTAGTATATCTCGGGCTTCAGGGGGACTTGCAGATGGACCTGAATCAGACTTGTCCTGTCGACTTGAATATGATGGGAAATTAGAATCATAAGCAGACTGTGCGAAGGAAGTGCTGCAGCCACCAAGACCTATTGGTTGCTCCTCCAGAGATTCTTGACGAGACTGGGAAATTGGTGCTTCATAGATATCTTCCCCTGGAGTGGGTGCTACTGATGTCTGAAGAAAACGCTCAATGTACTCACTCTTGGTTTGTGCTAATTTTCGCCCATCAGAGGACTCTTTGTCTGGCAACTCCAACTGCTCTTTGTCTTGCTTTTTCTTCCGGCCTCGCCGCTTCACCCCAGGAAGAACTGGCTTTTGAGAGTCACTCTCTTTCTGAATCATGTTCGTTCTGATCTGAGCAATTACCTGTGTACCCACTGGCGTTGTGGATTTGCCCTGCATATCTTCTATCAGCTGCTCGGTGGTTTTCACTTTATTAGTTCTTTCCCTACTTCTCAATTCCGCAGGCTGCACAGATAATCGAGAGCTCACACTTTCTTGCCTTTGCAAAGCAAGTCTTTGGTTTCCACGACTAAGAGGCATGGAAGGTTCAGGCTGGTCAACAAGACTACCCTTTGAAGATATAGAAGAGACAATGGTTTTGTGATCCACGAAAGAATTTTCTGCTAATAAAGAAGATCCGGGTGATTTCCTACCACTTTTTCGCAATACAGAACCATTTATCACATCATTTTTGCTGAATGCGGGTGCTGAAAGACTAGGAGATGAAGCAAGACGCTGTAGTTTGGAGGAAGGAAGCTGTGAATCAGATTCATCTAATTTGGTCTCCGCACGCGTCCTTTTACGATTGGCTACATTTGTTTTGGATACATCTCTTTGATCTGATGCCCTGTTGACTAACTTTGATGTTGATTCTAAGGAATGATCAGAGGATTTATGATCAAAATTGAAGTGGCGTTTATTGGTGCCAGCCTGACCATTCTTTGATCCAGCACTGGAATCAGGTTTAGCACTGTCTCGATCACCCACAAGGCGATCCTGGCTACTTTCAGTATGAGGACATGGTGGTGTGCCAGGCCAGCTGAGATTAGAGTCATCATTGTTGGTACTGGCACTTTGAGGTACAGCTGGTGATTTTGAGTCACCAGTCCGTAGCAGTTTCTTTGCGAGAGAGGACTGAGCAGATGGACTTCGCGAGCCCGTCACCTTCTGTTGCTGCTGTCTGACCTGAGCCAGTGCAGGTGAGGGTGCACATCTCACTGGGGTGTTTGAGCGACTGGTGGCTGGGGACAGGCCTGGACTGACACGTTGAAGTCCAGGGCTGATTCTTTGGAGGGATGAAGAGCTGACATTTGGATGCTGACCATTGGCCACTTGTGGTGAACCAGGAACAACGAATAACTTTTGCCATGCTTTCACAAGGTTTCGAGCCCTTTTTGCTGTTGCTGGGTTTTTGCTGGTTTTTCGAACAATATTTATGTCTCTCCCCAGGCGAGTTTGCTGTAAAAAAAAAAGAAAAAAAGAAAATGTTAAAAAATAATAATCCCTTTTAAAAACGAGATATTCTCAACAAAAAAACAACCAACACATAAAAATTTTTTTTGCTGTGTGAGCATAAGTGAGAGTGAGAGTGGGTTTTGTATTACGTCAATGGTTTTGAGCTGGCAGTTTAACGCGCATTATTTACTATGTTTACTTAAGATATGTACCCCGTTCAGTTTTGGCAGATGTCGGAACAATGGGTTATTTCACTGATTTTAAGCAGTTACCAACCTGCACCACAGCGAAAAGCAGGCGGTATGCGGGAATAGCAGTACAAAGGGGCCGTATGACAAGGTTTCACTGTATCTCTTAAAATCTAAACAACCTGAAACTTTTTCATCAATGTTTGTACAGATTAGTACTATTTGTAGCTAAAAATGACAATGACATTGATCTGAAGTGGCTCTGGGTGACTTGCGTCCATGCAAGCATAAATGATAAAGCCAAAACAGACAGTTCAGTTCAGTGTACCAGATGAAACTGCAAGAGAACCAGAATTTTTTTTTGTTTTGGAGGAAAAGGGGGAACTTCCAACAAATGGCAGAGTTAACAGAGTTTGTATTTTTGGTCTCTTGTGAAGGTGGATATAGTGAATACACTGAAAGACTGCAGGTGGATACAGTGAATACACATCTCGAAATCATTTTATCGGCAAAACATTCTCTTCTTTTTTTCTAACATAAAACCTCCCACAAAAAAACAAAAAAAACCCTGATGATCTTCATCTCTTTACCATCAAGTTGCGCGTAAGCATATATATATATAATCAATGCGCTCGTCTTCTGTTTGATTTCGCTTATTAATCTGTTTTCTGAATGGTCGCCAACATTCCCTCATATTTTCTAAGAAATATGACTATACAGTGAGGTCTATGATCACATGCAGGAAATAGGGACTTCTAGAGCCAAAAAAAGGGACAATTGATGAAAAAAAGGGACAAGACAAAACGTAACAAAAAAAT
>JAUKPP010100224.1:0-15708 GCA_032273245.1 Phyllaplysia taylori
ATGGTCCAAGCCAAAATGGCGAAACAAAAGCTGGCTTCTCTATAAATAAATACGTCTTAATAACTACCAAATGAAAAAGAACAAGACACATACTTATTTTAGAGTGCACAAGCAGAAAATCTCATCAAAATTATTAACCTAAAACCTATAAGTTAGCGATGAATATATTGATTCATATCAACCACGACATGATTCTAGTTGTTTACTCTCTTATGACGTAGTAACTCACTAGAGTAGCTTTTTTTGCTTCTCTTTTGCGCATATATTTTTCTTTCTCTTTCCGCTTAGCCTACTAATCCAGACCGAGCTTGCATCTCTTTATGAAATTATAAGCTCTTTGGATCAACAATGCGAGAACCAAAATCAATCCTTCTCTCCGCCAAAATGCTAAAATAACCGCCAAACCTTACTGCCCAACTAGTTTTACAGTTAAACTTGGCGTTTTTGTTCTTGTTGATTTTGGATCTAATTGTTTGACAAGTTAGTCACTTCTGGGCCATTTATAGAAATAAGATAAGATGAGATAAACTTTATTGTCCAGATAGGAAACTTTTCTTCGTGGTTACAAAATCCACAAGAAATAAAACGCCATTGTTGATCTACCGGGGAGGCAACTGAAGGAAAAGTTCACTAAAAGAACAGTTTTTATTAAGTTATGGAGAATTGGGCCTGGGGTTGTTTTTTTTATCGTGCATTTCTGCTACTCTTTCGCGTGAACACTTTTTTTTCTCTTTCCGCTTACTAATCCAGACCGAGCTTACCCCTCTTTGTATATAAGCTCTTTGCCTTGACCAACGAATGCCTTTAAAAAATCTCTGGCTATTCTTGGCCCCGTTTCATTTGATCAGTTACATGTATTATGCGCTATTATTGGCAGTTGGCAGGCCGTGGCAGTCCGGGACGACGACCTGACCACTTTCGTTTTCAACGAGCAGATCCGGGGAGGCCAAACCATTTTAGCATTGTTGTCATCCCAATAGAATCCAGTCCTGTTTTTCTATTCAAAATTGCTTTCATTGTCATCCTAGAGTGCACGAGTCTGGAATAAATGGTCAACAGGATCAAAGAATGAAAAATGGAAGAACTTTCCGTGTGCAGGGCTTTCAGCTCATTTCAGTCGCTTCAAGATGCAGTAGAAATAGCGATGGGAGGGTCAGTGACCGTGCTGTCCTGCAAGTCTGTGGAACAGGCGAACAGAGACGTGGTGGCTGGGGAAAGGAAATTTCCTGAAATATTAAAATACAAGTAAGATTAAAAACTCCTCTTAAAAAGTAAGAATCTTCTACTTCTAGACTCTAGCTCTAGTTCCAGACTGTTGTCACGTTGTGCTACTAGGCTAGATATCTACTGCTGCAGCCTAAAAGTTGTAGTTTTACTAGAGATTAGTGTGAGATCTAGAATCTCTAGATTCTAGATCTTATCTAGATCTAGCTGGCCCCAGTTTTCGCCCACCTAAGAACGCGTAGGAATACACAGTTTAACACTAGATTCCCATTAAGTGGGCGAGAATTGCAGCACAAGAGATACTAAACTAATAGTAAATCTACACGAACTTGACTAACACTAACTAAATAAGATAGATCCAGTAGTAGTTAGTAGAGTAGGCCTACACTCCTACAGTCTCTACAGTTGACTCTGCTTGTGATCTTCGGCTATAGGCCCTATTGATCTTTTTTGCGGGTTCCGTCCCCTTTTCTTCTTTGTCTCTATATAATTCAGTTTGTGTTGAATTCAAGGCGAAGAGCCCAACCATTGCTACGCCACAGCACTGGTTGTTGACATTGACTGATTGACACAAGCATCTATCTCCTGTGCTGCAATTTTCGCCCAGTTCCCTTTTTCGCCTACCTAATGAGAATCAAATGTTAAACCATGTATTCATACGCATTCTTAGATGGACAAAAACTGCAGCAACACGAATTTTCTGTCTTACTAGTGGCTGACCAAAGTTGTACGGCGTGTGTGCCCTTTTTTTCGGTGAATGAGCGGCATGTGACGGGTGCCTATACTTTCTAATTCCACTCTAAGCTGCGTATGGATATTTAAAGACTTCGACGAGTGATGTAACAAATGCCTTACGACTTTTCTATGTGTGCCTCTGAGCTAAGTCATTACTTTTTAGTACTTCATTACTTTTTCGAGTAACGCAGCATTGCAATACAATAATGCAATGCAAATGTAGCCTATTGCTTTGAAAACATTTTGAGTATGTAACGCCAATAGTAGATCAAGATTTAGGCGTAAACTACTATTGCGTTACTTTTCAATTTCAGGTCAGGACCAGGGCAAGCAATTTTTTAAGATTTTTGTTTTTCACATAGAGATTCATACAAGAGTTGCAGCACAGTGGCAGGGCATGCTTCAGAGAAGTCGGTTTGATGTTGGGCAAATCTCATAATGGTCTAGTCTATGGTAAAAAGTAGTTGGGAGAAACACAGAAGAGTTCCCCTTCCGTATTTTTTAAAATAAAATTTTTTTAGTCTTATTGTTTTACCACACGTTGACACCCTCTTTTGAAAGATCTATCACGCATGCGCAGTGGCGATCATAATAATTTACAAAGGGGGAAGAGTATCTCATGCCTACATCCTTGCTCTAGGCTTTGATTACTTATTACTCTGTGGTTCCCCCAACAAGTCCCTAAACGCAGCTTGCCTGTATAATAGAATTGTTATTAGCAATGGGTGCTACATAATTACCTACCTCTCTAATTAATTTGAGACAGGTCTACTTTACTGCATTTTTGCAAATTCCTTACATTGAATTACTGTCTACAAGGCAAAGTATAGGCTTATAATTGGGAGAGATAAAGTAGAGTTCCAAATATTGCATTACTCTCTACTGTTCAGACAATTGACAAAAGTTTTTCTCTATTGCTTCTCTCATCATCAGGAGTGTCAGATTAGGCTGCAAACAGTTTGGAAGGGCTGAGTCAAGGTCTGCGTCTACAAGGCAATCACCCCCAAAACTTCAGTGTCCCGCTCATGTGATAGCTGTCGCTGATCGCGACATGGCTGCCCTGTGCGTCAAGCAGGTATCCCTGGTTCACAACCACCCAGTAGCACCAATAGCATCCACGTCGGCCGCCATGCAGACGAGACAGTTGTTACCGGAGTTGCTAGATGATGGTCATCAGATCTCTGACGTTGGTTTGACCGTTACTGTGGTAAGTCTAGTTTGATAATTGTTTGTTTAGGGTTTTAAAGCTCCATCGACACTGTAAGGTAATTTCGGAGCCGAAGTCTGGTTTGAATAATATGACAGAATAACAATGTTGTCAATGTCTAGAGATATATATTTCATATGCTTTTCATAGCTTCACAGGTATAAAGGTTTCTTTCATTGATCATGATTCTTTGATATAGAGTCAAATATTTGAGTCTTGTGAGCTTAGGGGATCTTTTGACTGAGGTTTGAAATTTTTAATACTTTTTTGTTTTGATTTTAGGGGGGGAGGGGGGAGGTTGCCTGTTTTGAGGGTTTCATTTGTTTTTCGTTGTTCTTTTTTTATGGGAGTCTCCTCAAAACTTTATGATTCTAATAAAACAAACACTTACAAACTGTTATTGTCTTGCATGAATGAAAGGCAATAAGGGGCGGAGTCGGAGACAAAGAGTTTGCTTGCTCTGATGTCTAGCTAGAGTCCTTTATTGATTGTCACAACATATTCTCTTTTAGCTTGTTGTAGCAGTTTGCTTCTTTTACATTTAGAGTGGTTAAGCTGATATTGTTCACAACATGTTCTATAATACTATATCTAACTTGATTTTTATTTTTTTATCTTCTTTTCCCTTTTTTTTCTTTAGTCATACAAAGAGAATAACTGCACAGAGCCGGCTGTTGTGGCCAGTATGGAACAAGCTGTTGGGCATGAAGAGTTTGTTCAAAGTTCTGGAAAACTCTCAGCGGCCTCTGATGATTTTGATAACGAGGAGGAGGATGATGATGATGAGGAGGAAGAAGAAGAAGAGGAAGAGGAAAATGCTGAAGATGATGATGAAGATGAAGAGGAGGCTGAAACGCAGGAAACCAACAGTGGAGGGGAATCCAGCTCAAAGGCAAAAAAACCTCGCCTTTCCACTTCTCCTGAAAGTCTTTCAAAAGTGAGTAAAAGATTTTTTGTCCAAATGTTATACTTTCCAGTAATGTTTTTTTCAAAGTAGTAAACGTTCATGTTGAAAATGTTAAGGCGAAGGCCTTGATTTTTTTCGAAGCCATTATACTAAGTTTTTCTTAAATTCTCATGTTCATCTGCATTTTAAAAGAACACCTGATAAATGTTTTGCCCCCCCCCCCCCCTTTCCCCCTAACTTGGAGTGCAGGAGCCACTGTTAGTGATGGAGATGATTTTCCTCTGTGTGCATTTTTTTCTTACTTACTACCTGTGGCATCATCTGACGCTTAGTGCAGAAACAAAGGATCTCCAGCTTTGTCTGTCTTGGTCCAGTGTATCCCAGGATGGTTCCGGGATTTCATTTCCGCTTCTACTGTGCATCACCGTGTTGTTTTTTATCTGCCCCCCTTGCGGCGTCCCTTAGGTGTCCAGTGGAGGGCACTTTTGACATTATAGAGTCAGGCTCCCTTCTCAGGACATGCCCAATCCATCTCCGTCTTCTTCTAGTCAGTATGCTGGTCATATTGTGTGCATTTTTGGCTCCATAGTTTTATTGCAGTTGTTATAAAGCTGTAGAGATACAAAATTAAGAGTCCACTTAAAATATGTTTTACATAATTCCAATACTGACCTAGACCGTTATCTGGAATCCATGTTGATACTGGTGCCCTTTTCAACATGACTTCTGCAGACTTTATAGTTTCATGTCTAGGGAGTTCATCATAATCGTGTTCAGGTGTTGAGTGTTTGTGCTACTCTTTTATTTCATTTTTTTACTTCGTTATTTCTGTTTGTAACCGAATGCAGAGAGAGAGAGAGAGAGGTAGGATGAGTTTTGGGAGACCACTTTGAATTTGAATGTATTGTTGTCTCCTAGCTTTAGGTGAGTGTCAGAGATTATCAGTGAAAAGAGAAGAGAAAAGCATAATACTGCTGCATAAGAAAAGAAGAGCATGAGTATTTTACTGTAAGTATAGTCAGGTCAGATTAATCAATGACACCCATAGAAATTCATTGTCATTTTTATTCTTTATTTCTTGTACAAGCACACAAACATACACACGTCCCATCTAGCACACACACCCACACAAACACTTAATGTAAGTACATTCAAGCTCATGGCAGTGAGTCAGAATGGTGATAATGACAATAATAGATTGCATTTATATTGCGCATTTCCCCGCTCGAAAGCAAGCTCCATACGCTTTACAATCATTATTACCCCAGCTAGACCATGTCATTCAGAAACTTTCTCAACTGCCTTGGAAGCATAGAGTGCAAGCTGCCATTTTACAGGCGCTAAAGCACTAACATACGGACAAGATCATTCTCTGTCTATAGCCGAGTACATATTCACACCTGGATCAAGTGTGGAAAACTTGTGTAAAGTACCTTTCCCACGAATACAAAAGTGGAAGAGTCTGCTGAATGCTAGCAACTGGAACATGATATCAGTCAATATACCATACAATCTCACTGCAACATTCCCCGCATGGGAACAATGTAAATGTAGGTTTTGTTCAAGGTATATCGTAGCAAGGACTTTCAAACTAGATCTATATACATATATGACTTGGAATTGGAAAAAACACATATGCCGTAATGAGATGACACTATATCCCTGAAATATTGATTATGATTTGTGTTCTTATTACATTATGTACTTGGTTCTCTTGGTAGAGTAGTCATGATTATAGAGGCATGATTGATAATCTTTAAGTTGACACATTCTTTTAAGTTGTATTAATAAATTATATATATTTCTTGTACTCATGTATTTTACTGATATAAATTCATCCTGATACAATCTGCTCTTAGCAAGGGCCGCATTCTTTACTATGCGCATTATGTAGCCGATATCAGTGCAGCCCTGTGTATTTAATGGTGTGGGTGTCAATGTAAGCTCAGGTTCCTGCAGATTGAAATGTCTGAAAGATAAAAATTATAATTCTACATTTATGGTTATTTGATAGTTAACGGGAGCACTATTCTACCAAGAACCCAAATGAAAAAAATTGGTTGAGGTGGGATTTGGTCTGTTTCAGTAGGCACAAATATCTTGTGTGTCAAGATAAAGAAGAAACATTGAATGCTCAGCTGTGTTGAGAACTGGTATTCATCATGACTTCATGAAATTGAGTTTCAATATTCAAACCAAATCGTTAGAATGAATTCTGTCGTTCACTAAGTACTAGCAAACCTGCGTTGTAAAACTAAAGAAAAAACATTGTTGGCCTTCTTACTATCAAGGACAAGAATGCAAAAGTGTATAGTAGTGGTGGTAAGAATTTTCACAATTTGCTGAAGACCACTCACATTGATTTGGACATAAGAAAAACAAAGCGGAGGTGTGAAAAGATAACTAAACTCTCAGGGAAAAGTAGGAATCTCGACGTTTGATGTGAGATTGAGACTTGGGTAGAACCTTGATATAATGGTATATGATGTATGATTAAGACAGAACCTTGATATAATGGTATACATGTATGATGTGTGATTAAGACAGAACCTTGATATAATGGTATACATGTATGATTAAGACAGAACCTTGATATAATGGTATATGATGTATGATTAAGACAGAACCTTGATATAATGGTATATGATGTATGATTAAGACAGGACCTTGATATAATGGTATACATGTATGATGTGTGATTAAGACAGAACCTTGATATAATGGTATACATGTATGATGTGTGATTAAGACAGAACCTTGATATAATGGTAAATGATGTGTGATTAAGACAGAACCTCGATATAATGGTATATGATGTGTGATTAAGACTTGCGGAGGAACCTTGATAAATATTATGAGATTTAGACTTCCTCCACACTTCTCAACTCATCCTGTGTCCCGATGTCTTACAGGCAAAGAAATACTCCAGATACAGTCCAGATTCTCTTGCGGCTGCATGGTCAGCCATTGTTAATGATGGGCTCTCAGTGCACATGGCCTCCAAGGTTTATGGCGTCCCAAAGTCAACTCTGCACGACCGAGTGAATAACAGGAATGTTTACAAACTAGGGGGAAAGCCAAATGCCAACAAGACGAGGATTCTCGACCCAGAAACTGAGCGTCAGATGGTGGAACACGTACGTCTGCTACAAATGTCTGGCTATCATGTGACTAAGAGTGAACTTCTCTCTCTGGCCTCCAAACTGGCACAAATTGGTGGTACTTTGCCGAAGGATAGATCGTTGACAAGAGGCTGGCTGATCAGTTTTGAGCAGCGGTGGCCTGGTTTGATGTGTGGAGAAAAAGTCCCCAGCCCTGGTCAAAGTAAACCTGTTGTGCCACAAAACATCGTCGCGTATTATGACAAACTCAAGTGTATACTGTTTACTTCTGAGCATGTATTGCACAAAAAGCCACATCTGATCTTCAGTTTGGATGAAATTGTTTTCTGTCGCGAGAAAAGGTTAGGTCATGTTGCACCCGTGGTTAAACGAAGATCTGAATTGTCTTCAGATGATTGTGTTATTGCTAGTGTACTTCTCTGTGCCAGCGCTGCAGGACACACGCTGCCTGTGTTTTTTGTGTTCACAAAGCAATGTACGGAAAACAGAACTAGCAAGGACACCCATTTCTGCATTTCTGGATCCGGTTTAGCAGATTCACAAATAGTGAAGGAATTTCTCGAAGGCCATTTCTTCGATCACCTGTGCATAGGGATGAGTGATCAGGTGTTGCTGCTGTATGATCACCATAGCAACGAGATGTACGAAGAGCTCACCACCTGGGCTAGAGAGAGAAAAGTGATCTTGTACCCAGACCCACTCCATCGTTCCTTTTCTAGTCAACCTGTAGACTTTGGCTGTGTGTCGAAGTTCTCACGTGTGTTCAGAAGTCTCCGTGCTGAGTATGTAGGTCAACACCTAGACAGCCATCTTTTAGGTCAGCTGACTCACACCATTGTGAATAATGGAATTTCTTCAAAGATTATTCAAGCTTATTTTAGAAATGCCGGGATCTTTCCATTTGATTCTTCAAAATTGTCAAAAGAACAGTTACTCCCTTACACCTTTCAGTCGACCTTTGATAAGGGGGAATCTCTCTTGAGTAAAAGTGTGCCTTGTGATTCCAACAGACTGAAAGGTCGTAGAAAGCAATCACTCCAAACAAACACAAAGAAGACAAGAAGGTCACATCAGGAGACACAAAGTGCTGACGTTCATTTTACCCCAGGTTCAAATGCAGAGGAAATGTGTTGTGTGTGTGGCAAGTTGGAGCCTGATGAGAGCTCTGTAGAAATGTCCACAACTGCCATACACTGGGGCCAGTGCAGTAAATGTCCACACTGGGTCCACCTCAAGTACTGCTCTGTGTTCAAGGCTGTCACTGCCAGCACTGTGTTTCTGTGTGATCACTGCACAGGACTCTAGTCTCGTCATAGTTGTGATCACTGCACGGGACTCTAGTCTCATCATAGTTGTGTAGGATCTGCAACTTGGTCTCTATGTTCAATTCATCCTTTTTTTCCCCAAACTTCTATCTATTTTAAATACATTCAACTTGTGTCAAAATGAAATAGGTCCCTGTACACTTGAAAGTTGCATTTTTTGTATACCATACTAGCCTATGGCGGGGCGTCGTTGGCCGAGTGAGAGTGGGCCCGCCTGCAGGAAATTCGGAGGTCCCGCCTCATAGATAACCTTACAGAGTTGCATGGTGCATTAAACCAAAAGTCAAAGCAAACGAGCCCATAACATGAGCTGATATTTGAACAGAAGGTCTGTGGTGGTGATGAGAGAGGGTTGAGTTGTGCATACTTTGCATCCAGATGTGGAGCTGCCCTTGTAATGCAGGTTAAATTTCTAAGTTTTTGCAAATATTTCACATTAGTGAAATGAAGAGCAAGTCAGGCTTCCAGTCAAAATCTTTCACTTGAAAAATTTTAGTCTATTACATTTTTGTATTGATTTGCTAGGTAAAGTTTACCGTAAGGCTGGAGTTTTTCTGTGGTAGGGTTTTCAAACAAAAGCCAATGATGTGTAGCAATTTTTAATGAACCAAAGTCAGCTCTTGGTTGTTGTTGTTTCATTCCACTTCTGGCTACAGTCACGATATAATAGAGGGATTGATTGCTTTGTATTCTTCACCTCATTTTTTGTCAAATCCGAGGTATTGCAGAAGAGTATGGTATCAGTTTCTTGAATGACAGTGAACAACCCAACTCTTTCTCAGTCATACATGTCTAGCGACTGGAAAAAATATAAGCTAGTAAGAATTGAACACTGGAGCAAGTTGAGCATTTCACAGAATGCATCCTTTTAAAGTGGTCATGAAGACTTTGTGTGGTTATTTCCCTCAACGTGATAGCATCTCAGCATTATCTCTAATTTTTTTAGAGACCATATATTTTGGTATAAAGAAACATTGTCTTTCATGCTAGTCAATCAAATTAGTTTTTTCAAACCTCATTCCATGGATTGGAATCTCTGTACCCTGGTCTACCACTTGTTACCATGTACATGCATCCCACCAAAGTTTATTTGTTTTCCTCCTCAATAAGGCAAGTAATCGATAAGCCACTTACTAGGGGCATAGATCTCAACTAGATTAAATCAAAAGTTAAAGAATCTCTCTCCAGAATAATGTTTCTTTCAGTATGCTCCACGCTAATTCATTTTTTATATATAATGCGAGCTATTCTTCGGGCGTTATCTGCCTTTGCTCCCGTCACTGACAAATAATGTGGTATTGATACAGTAGTAAGCTTTTTTTGTCGTCATTATTCTATTTGATCTTGAAGTAGTGACTAAGTGGCCATCAGCATCATTAGACAAAATTAGGAGCATTTATTGTTCTTTATATTCATTCATGTTTGTATGCTTTATGTTTTTCAATTTTGCTACTACTTGATAATTATTTTTGGTTTGTTTGTTTTTTTGTTATATGCCCCTTGTGACCCTTTAAGGTCATTCTAGAGTCAGGTTACTTAGACTCTGCCTCTCAAACTGAGAGGGACACAATGTTCCAGAGAGTTGGGGATGCTCATCTTATATGGGGATTGAACTCCAGTCCTCTGCATGACATACAAAGAGCCTAACCGTTACACCACAGATGCCAATCAATTGTTATTTATGTTATTATTTTGTTAGAGCTGATTGTAGGTTTCAGTTTTACGGAGGCGGAGGAGAAGAAACATTTTAGTGAAATTTCTCAGTTACGACTAACAAGATGTTAGATGTTATCATAGCAAGGAAAGAAAGAAGAAGGGGAAACTGCGTATTTGTTTTTTGCAATTTTTTCCATATTTGCAAAAAATGGGAAAATCAAAACCACTAAAAAAAAACAAGTTTACAGTACATGTATATGAAGCATAATGAAAATGTTCTTGCTTCATTGAATACTCTACAATCAAACCTGTCTAAGACGATTACCTAATATCGAGAAAAAAATGGTAGTTGTAGACAGGTGGTCGTCTTGGAGAGGGATAATGTATAGAAGAAATGGGATTTGGGAGTCGGTAGAAATGGGCGTTTGTGCAGGTGGTCGTCTTGAACAGGTGGTCGCTTGAGCAGGTTCAACTGTATTTTAAAGGGAGTTTTTATGCTATCTTAAAGAGCTGTGTCCGTATCCATGTTTGACTAGGTACCAGGAATCCTTGCACAAGGTCCTATTTCTAGCCTCTAGATCCTGACATATCTTTACATTCATACGTATTTCTTTCTAGGAACAGCTGAAAATAGGTTTTCAATTCTTAGATTGAGTTAGATAGAGTGCTCTTGTTCTTCCTGGATCTGATGTAGGAGTCAGCCAGCAAAGACATGTGCCAGGAGCAGAATTGTGTGAATGTTCCCAAGTTGTCTACAAGATGTGATAATGATAAACTTGAGTAGTTTTGTAGGAACACAAAACTTTAAGTAAGAGCTTTTTATTTGTAGTGAATTTAATTTTGATTTTCTAGAGTGAATAGAAGTTAAATAAGAAGTTTGAATCAAAGTGACAGTGAAATGTGATGTATATTGTTGTTTTTTTCATACATTGGTTTGACTGTATGCTCCTTGCATTGGTTTGACTGTATGCTCCTTGCAACACATTATCCACTTAGTTTGGAGCAGCATTTCAAATTGCCACTGTCATTTATGGCAGAAGAAAAAGGATTCAAATGACTTGGATTGGTTGTCTTTTTTTAAAAAGGATTTCGCGAAATGATTTCTTCCACTCCATTTTGCAGTCTGTTTTTCCTTTCACACATCTGCTCACCATGCAAATACACACGTACACATATAAACACATATACATGTAAACACACACACACACACTCGGAGTTGAACCCTCAAGAATGAGAACTTACGTATCTTTTTCTTTCGAATTTTTTTTTTTCATGAAAATCCATAAAAATCATTGACAGTTCTCCATGATTTTAAAAACAAAACCATGTTTGGGAAAGAAAGAGACAGAAGGGGGAGGGGGGATGATAAGCATTACCTTATACAGGTGACAACACGTGAGTGGATGTCGTTTTGATTGTGAAAACATGTCATCTTGTCGAAGTTCTAATTATTTGTCTGTTTTACGTTAAGAAAAAGATTGTCTGGGATTTGAGAAAATGATCAATTTTGATAAGAAATCACCACAAGTGAGTCTAACCTAATTTGATTCAACTGCACACAGGAGACATGATGCACCTTCTTCTCACTGGGGGAGGATTTCTCTTCTTTTTTGTTGTTGTTGTGCAAATGCAACATGGCTCCATCTATATGCTGCAGTGGCATCCATAGAGGGGTGCATAATTTGTGCTTGGAGCTCAACTGCAGACTGCTTTAGTGTATGCATGTAGATTGATGATGGGCTTGAAATGAAGTGAAACTCCAACAGAGCGCTTATGCCAAGGGATGCACACGCATTCAACAGAGGTGTGTAGTTGTAAAAAAAATTTAAAGAAGTAGCGTACTAACCACACTCAACCAAGGCATATGACATAGTATTTTTATTTTTGTTTATGAAAAAAGATACATGTATTGCCTACATGTACCATACTTTGGTTAATTGGAAATAGTAGGCCTGCCCTTATTCTAGCATTTGAATGTCTGCATGTAGTAATTGATATTTCGTGTACAGTTTGCAATGGATATTATATGTATAAGAGCTGATGGTCAACCTGATGTCTGTGTTTTTCCTCAGAAGCGGAAATTTTCCACCAAGCGCTATGCCCGTTACTCAGCGGAAGACCTTCAAAGAGCTTATGATGCTATCAAGAAAAAAGGTCTCTCCGTCTACACAGTCGCCCGAATGTGTGGGATCCCCAAATCAACTCTGTATGATCGTATCAATGATCGAAGCCCATTTGGTCTAGGTGGGAGGCCAAACGCTTTCAAGACAAAGATTCTGGATGAAGAAACGGAGCGTCAGATGGTCGAGCACATGAAACACATGGAGATGATAGGCCAGGGGCTGAGTCAGGCAGATATCCTGGCATTAGCCACCAAGCTGGCACATTCGCTTGGAACAATTGCCAGTGACAGAGTCATCAGCCGAAGCTGGTACAAGGCCTTCCTCCAACGATGGCCAATGCTGAAAAAATCTCCTGCCACTTCCGAAAAGACTAAAGAAGACAACTGCATGTTTCGTCGGCCTAGATCGGTCTACGAGTATCACACGGTACTCAAGTCTGTTTTGGATAGAAGTCGTGTTCACAATAAACCTCACTATCTCTACAAGCTGGAGGAGCTGGTCTTCACTATGAGTCAGTCGGAGCCTAGTGTTGAGAGGCGAGTAAATGTGACAAACCATAAAGACATCCTGTGCAGCATCCTTTTTTGTGGAAATGCCCTTGGTTATAGTCTGCCACCCTTCTTGATCACTCGCAAATCTAGAAAAAACCTTCCTGATCCCGGGACTTGTATGGAAGGATCTTCATTCAGACAGTCGGACAGTGGGAATCTTACACTTTCTCTGCTGAAAGAATTTCTACGCGATCATTTCTTACCTCACGTAGTGGGCCGCAAAGAGGAACACGTTGTTTTACTGTATGCAGACTCCGCCAACTTAGTCTCGAACTCACTTCTAGAATGGGCTGGTTCCCAAAATATAGTTCTGTTCAGACTCCCACCTCAACAAGCTGCATCGTCGTCATCATCCATTTCTTCATCAACTCCATCCCTCGACTTTGGCTGTTTCGCCCAGTTTGCTGAGTGTTTCCACACGGCTTGCTCAGTGCATCTCCACAAGAACAAGAAAGTACAGTTGAAGGATTTGCCCTCACTCGTCTACCATTCAATGCTGGGCTCAGGAACAGTTGGGAATCTAAAGAAAGCCTTCCGCGAGGCTGGAATTTATCCATGGGACACTCGTAAAGTTGACTCATCAAATTCTGGACCAAGCGGCCTTAATGAGAGTGGTGGGGAGAAGGTTGAAGTTACGAGTGCACATCGCAGGACAAAGCGCAGAAAAACCAAATAGTATACTATTTTGTTTTTTATCCATCTCATCACTCTCTCTGTCTCTCTCCTTCTACTAGCATTAGTGGTGTATTAATGATATATGATGTGTGATTAAGACAGAACCTTGGTGTATTAATGGTTAGGCTCTTAGCCCGTCACACAGAATAGGGCAGGAGTTCAATCCCCACATCGGATGAGCATCTCCGTCTCTCTGCCTGGATGTTCTGTCCCTCTCAGTTGGAGTTGGCCTTGGCAGGTAAGGTTGGGGTAGCCTGTCCACAGAATGACTTCACAGTATTATGAAATGGATACAAAACCAAACCAAACTATCACTATATATTTTCTTAACATAGATCTCAACAACAGAGTCGGCTTTGGGAAGAAAAAAGAGTTGAAGAAAGGCTATAGTCCTATCACACAGTCAAACATTTTAGCTGATGATATTGCCTGCTTGCTTTTTTAAGTTGTTGTCCCAGCAAATAAAATTGTTCAGTTGAGAGGAAAAAATGACTACTTTCGTTGTTTCCATCAATAAGTCTGCATGCATATTTTCCACCATGATGGAAAGCATTACCTACATTTCTAATATATATGGATGTCACTGTACTGTAAGCTTGTTTTTAATTTTAAGTAAAGTTTATTTTCATGAAAAAGGAAAAAGACAATTTAAACAAATTTTTATAACCCCTAAATAACAGCATGATGGCAACATGATTTATGTTAAATCTTTTATTTTTATCATGAATTGGGAACAAATACCAAACTTCAATGCATAGTTATGTGGAGCTGGTTCTTGATAGTTTATTTTTAGAGTCGCCAGCTTTCTGCTGTTAGAGCCTTGTTTTGTTAAGGTATGTGCTTTACTTTACTTTTTGCATGTACATGTACTATGTATGCCTGTTGTCAGCCTTTTGTACCGGTAAGAGTAACAGAGTAATGTTATTTGTATGTCTTTCTAATGCCACTAGACTGGAGCATTATGAAATTTGAAATTTGTTATAATGATAGCAGCTGCAGGTTTGTAAAAGAAGGGGGAGTAGAGGGGGGGGGGTGTCTATAACAAATATAAGTGTTTGTTACCAAACTTGTCAACAGGCACTATGATGTACTGGTATGGCTCTTTTCCTGTGATCCAGAAGACCCAAGTTCAATCCCACATGCAGACAATCTGGGTGTTTTTTCTGCTGGGATTTTTTCCCTCTCAGCCTGATTAGCCCATCTCTTTAATGACCTCCCAGTGTTGCAGGGGATGTAAAACTGGTAATCAAACCAAAAGCACTTGTCAAGCTGTGATATTCGCAGTTATTTGCCTTGACATGCAGCATGAATTTTGTGACAAGAAAAAAAATATTGTACCGGTAGTTGAGACTGACCATGGCTTCAAGAGCGTTTTGTTGAATGAATGATGTGTAAAGTATTCCTGCCTCAGTTTTATGTGAAACAAGGGCATCACAACTCAAAGCTTCGTATTTTCGCGTTTTACATCCCGGTCATGTTTTTTCATGAAAGTTCATATATATAGTAATCATCATTCTTGTCCATTTCAAATTGTTTGGTTTTTTTTACACGTGTGAGTTCATGTAGTATTTAATTTGCCAGCTTTTAAATACAGTAGAACCTGTATATCTCGATGTCTGTTAACTGGACATTCGGCTTAAGTTGACACAATGCGGAATTCCTTACTTTTTCTACTATGTCGACAAAGTTGACTTTCTCTTTATTCAAAAGTAATTTCAATAGTCCCAGCAGCGTTGACTTATGCAGGTTCTACTGTAGTGATCATCGTTCTTGTCCATTTCTTGTTTCATGTGCTTATGTTTGTGTGTGTGTATATATGTGTGTGTGTACATATATGTGTGCCTACAAGCACAGGTGTATGTAATTTTATTTACGTATGTGTACATTATGTGAAAACCTGTGTGTATTTGTGTGTGTGTGTGTGTGCATGTTCCCATAATACTCATACATTTTATGCTTTCAAATACTGGTAAGTTTTTATTTTTTGTCATATTGATGCATTGATTCTATTAAAATTGTGATACATTTATAAGTTTGTTGTAATAATTCTTCCTTGTTCCGTCATTTTACATCTCTTCCAACACTGTAAGGTCATGCAAGAGGCAAGCTGCTTTGATTTGCTTGTTAGGACCAACCTGTTTTGAGAGCTGAAAAGGATCCTTTAAAATGTCCATCCTCCCCCC
>JAUKPP010100335.1:4213-15706 GCA_032273245.1 Phyllaplysia taylori
GGTGCAGAAGCTCCACCATCTCCTGCCTACTGGTGCAGAAGCTCCACCATCTCCTGCCTACTGGTGCAGAAGCTCCACCATCTCCTGCCTACTGGTGCAGAAGCTCCAGCATCTCCTGCAAGTTGTGGTAAATCTGGTGCCTTTGTATGTACTCCCGTAACTTATTTAGTTTTTACAGGGTCGCCATCCTTAGCTGTTTTAGCCTCTTCTTGTTTTGTTTTTTTACTTAAGCACTCAATTAGGCTTAAGTTTCCCTGAGGGTTGACATTTGCATGCTGCGTCAGCAGCACTTCGCTGTCACGAAAATGCTCATCCGACATCGTCTAAATCCTTCATTCCATAATCGTTTGTACTAGTTCAGCTGAAAATTACTCACGTATTGAATTTACGCTTTGTGTAATGGAGCATTTAGTCGAAAAAAACTGGCTACAAGGTTGGTGCATCCCACTACTAGTCGACGACTTACCATCTCTGGACTGGGGCAAAAAGTAATTGTCCATGTACAAGGGAGTAGTTCGCATCGGGCTCAGCTCGTGAATGTCCATCAACTGAGTGAATGATTAATAAGCAATACGCACATCGGTCTGGGTTTACAAACATAGATGAACGTTTACAGAGGCGCCAGTATTTTTGGCTGTTTTAGGCAAGCCTTGGTCTGGTACCTTAAAGGTTCTGGGCCGGGATAGAGTTATTTAAGAAAATCCGGATAGTTTAGAGAAACGAATTGCGAATATCCAAATGTGGATGTTTTGAATAATTTATTGTACTTATCATCTCTCAGCTGTTTGGTTTGGTTTGAATACCAGTTTTACGTCCCCGCCACACTGTAAGGTCATTTAAGGGACGGGCTACTTCGACCCTGCTTGTCAGGGCCAACCCGGGCTGACGAGGGAAAAAATCCCAGCAGAAAAAAAGCCCAGATCGTCCGCCCTCAGGATCGAACCGGGGTCTTCCGCCTAACCATTACACCACAGCGCCGATTCTCTCAGCAATGAGGCTAAGACTTTGTTGGTATTCACAGAATTTTTTTTTTACTTTTAACTTGAGACAAGGCCGCTATTTCTGTAATAATGTGAGCATAGGACACGAGTTGTAAGTAGCCTTAGCTTTCACCCCAATGTGGATGTTTCCAGATGTCTGCATCAACGAGGATGCTTGTCCAAATTTCAATTGAATTCTCAGCCTTTCTCTATGAGAGGAGAACCAGACACAGTGCATTGCAAACGTAGCCACGGATCGCTAACCAAGCGCGAATTGACATTCACAGTTTAACCACATGTCTCTTCTTTTGTTATCCGCGCTTCGATTGTATTGACCCATATTCGCGTTTAGAGATTTCTTTTCTCCTCTCAAAATAAAAGCTCTCTAAACCCACTCAGCCAACCCCTAAGATTCAAGTAATTGATTATTATTCGATAACTCGAGTTCACGTGAGTAGATTTTAATACTTCGGACTGGTACTGTCGCAGTCGTCTCGAGTAATTCTCCCGGGCTTTACGCCACAGACCACACCCAGCCTGGCAAACGAGGACGTACCGGTATAAAGGAACAACGGTGTTAGATTTGTGACCATTCTGTGACTGCATTCAGACTCAGAGAACTCGTGACATGGGCTGACGGTTCATGACCAGGCAAGTGCAGCATATTGATGCATGAGGCGAGAGGACGTACAGGAAACTTGTTCTTATTACAAAGTTTTATCGTGCCGTGTTTGGAGGCTCTTGAGTTCTTGAGAGCCCTGATGACGTCATCAACAATGCAGCTTGAACAATTCTAAGGCCAATAAAAAGGACAATTTTGTTGTATTACAATTGCAGGTTATACAGGGTGTTTTTGTGTTTTTTTATTGATCGATTCTAAAGTCCAACAATTCAAGAATGGTAAGAAATGAAAGCAAACGGTTTTTTGCACATCATTCAGTGACCATTTAAGTTTTGTCTGAGCTACTTTATATGATTATGCTGAAAGAGATAGCATTTTAATAGGAGTTTGCGGAACATGGCCCTTTTTAGGCCAGGGCGTCAATACCAAAGAGAAGACTGCTAGGAACCATCGTAAGCCGATAAAAAGTTGGTTAAAACTGTTTATCCAAACAGATAAAAGGCTACTAAGCTCTGGCTTTATGTATTACGAAAAATAAATGTGTGTTTTATTGTTTAGAGTTAGAGAGCTATGGATGTTTTTCACTGTATCACATTACTGACGTCGTCTCTTTTAATCGCAAGGACACAACGCATTTCGCAAAACAGGTTCTTGCTATCCTTATTGTCATAGCAAATCACATTAACAGTTTCTACCAAATTTCGACATTAAGCTCAGACTGAATAATGGCTTGTGGTTTTCTTGTTGTGCTCAGTTGGAAATATCCTCGGACTGCAGGCGCGCGACCCGCGTTGCAAAGTAAAGGCACAAGACGCTCTTGGGAAATGCAAGATAAATAGCGTCATTTCTGCGCGCTTAAAATCGGGGTTTGTTTGTTAAAACTGGTCCTACCGCGCATTCTGTCGATATAGTCGGTTGATTTTGGTACCAGAAAAAACTGAAATGGAAGGGAATTAATCAGTTGAAAACAGAATGTTTCTATCTCGTACCGTCTTTGAGTTATTTCAGTTTAGAATCGATCACTATCACAAGCCCACCTTGTACAAAGACAGCGCTGCAATGAGTGGATCACGACTAAGGGCCCTGCTACCCTTACATACTATCCTTTATTTTTCGCTCAAATGTGAACATAAAACGCTCAAATGTGACATAGTATTAATATGCTCAAATGCAAGATTACGATCCTTTTGTGGCACATCAAGTTCAAATCTGAAAGGGATTTCCCATGCACTAAAAGTGGGCTTAGTACCTAAGGAAAGTACTGAAAATTTATAATGCTCGTCTCTATTCATTATTCCTTCTCCCACTATATAGACGAAATAGAGAACAGAATAGAAAAGAAAAATGTGTAGAAGTCAAGAAATTACATCTAATGTTTCCGCCTACGTTCATAAGTGTCTTGCAAACATTGTGAGAATCTGCCGTTAAATGGTCCTAACGATGGTGCCAGACAAATCGTACAAGATGGAGCAGGTTATATCAGCTAACAGCATAATGTGCTACCAGTTTATCCTTTATGGTAGTTAATGACTGATATTAATGGTTCATGACAGTTTTGGTTTTATGCCCCTTGTAACACTGAAAGGCTATTAAAAGCAGACTACTCCGTCCTGCCTGTCAGAGCCAACTGATCCTACCAGTCAAGGATAACCCGGGCTGCAGGGGACACAAAATCTCAGCAGAAAAACGCAGAAGCTCGTCAGCACATGGGTTCGGGCCCGTGTCTTCCGCATGATAGGCGAAGCGCCTAACCCTCCCACCACACGTCTGTGAGCATCACCGTAAGATCGGACACCGACACTTTGCCAAGCCTTGTTAACCTTTTCTTTTCTATTGTTTTTTCTTTCTCCTACCCCCCCCCCCCCCTCCTTTTTCCTTTTTGAAAAAATTCTTTTTCAGATAGTGGAGAACCTTGTGTCAGTCATAAAGGGCTCCATTTCGATGCACTTTCCTATCAAAGATCAGACGGGAGAACAATGGAGATGTCACATTACTGGGCGCTTCTACTTCTGGTTTTGTCTGGCAACTTCCCCCGGATCGATAACTCATTGCAAGAGGCTTTCAACACATCGGAAACGGCTTTCAACACATCGGAAACGGCTTTCAACACATCGGAAACGGCTTTCAACACATCGGAAACGGCTTTCAACACATCGGTAAAGGCTTTCAACACATCGGTAAAGGCTTTCAACACATCGGTAGAGGCAAATGATTCGACATCAGGCGAGCTGATTTCTAATGAAGAAAGTTATCTTGATTACTACTCCACTTATGACTACTGGTTTCAATATTGGTTAGATTTGTACTATTACTATGAGCAAGTAGACACTAGTGTGACGTCAACCAACACCAGCCGATTCAGTTTCACAAAGAATTGTCACGACCCACACGATGCATTGACGAACTTCATGAAGTATGACGCCAAACGGCTGGAGGTGAATAGCGAACAACTCGTGGACGAGGTTTCGGAGCTCGGGTGTGGCTCTGAGGCAGGGCTGGTCATCCAAGATGACGGGGGAACAATCCACTTCCGTGCGCCGTGCTGCGCACTTCGATGTTCCTTCAGAAGGGACATTTTCACTTACTATGACGAAGTTATGAAGCTCGAGTTTTTAGAGATGGATATCCCGTCTCCGTATATCGTCAACTCCGACGGATCTTTGTCGTGTAAAGATTCCAGACTGCGTTTCCAAATGGAAGACTTAGAGTTCTGTGGCAATCGACTACCAGAACCGTTTGAAGTGACTTTTGGTTACTCCCATATCTTTGTGGAGACCAATACGAACGTTATGTGCCAGGATTATCTTTCCTTCTCTCTCAAGTATGAACTGTGTGAACTGCAAGACACGTGCGAAGTCCAGCACACCGTGGTGGAGAGGGGCGTGTCTGGATTGATTACGTCACCGGGATACCGGGAAGGCAAGAAGTTCTCGGATGATAACAACTGTTACTGGACCATCCAGGTCTCGAACTCAAGCCTCCTGCAGCTTTCCTTTGAGTCTTTCCATTTTCTAAACGCTTGGCATTACATCAAGGTGACGAGTGTCCAGGAGAATAAGGCGGAGAGCCGAGAAGACATTGAGTTGCTGTTTCGTGTTGACGACTACAGAGTGTCGCAGGGCGGGTATCACCTCACACTGCCCAGTCACGTGGCTTTGGTCGAGTTCAGTACTTTCTTGGGCGGTCACGCGTCGGGGTTCAAGATGAACTACAAGGCTGTGAGTGACGACGAGTACGTCCCAGTTCTGGGGGTCTTCAGGCTGAACTGCACGGGTCACGAGAACTCCGTACCTCCCCACACCCTCTGTGACTTCCAGACCGATTGCCTTCACGGCGAGGATGAGAGCAACTGCTCGTACGTGGATGAAGCTCGCTGTCCTGGAGGTCACGTGTTTGAGTCCAGTTGCTACCAGCTTCTTCCCCCGCGGTCACCCCCAATCACGTGGTACATGGCGGAGGAGATCTGCGATCAACGTTTTAACGGCAATCTGATGACCATCAACTCTCAGGAAGAGCTTAACTTTATATCTGATCTCATACACCCTAGCAGAAACCCCTGGTATTTTGGAATCCGTCAGAAAGGTTCAGATTCGAACTTCCTGTACCGGAAGCTGTACCAGGGTTTGGACGGGGCCACAATATTTGGCGGTTTTTTCCACCAGTTCAGTTCTGAGACCGCGGCGTGCACCGTGTGGGACTTCCAAGAGACGCTGAACCAGAGAGAAATGGCCAACGTTCTTTGTCGAGATGTGTGGATTAAGACGACCCTTGACGACATTGCCTTCAATTTTGAACCAAATGTAGAAGAACCGGAAGTGCACATAGCTTGCGAGGTTAAAACAACGTCAACTGTGAAACGAACCATCACCCTTTCCTCGGGAGATTCTGTCTGGACAGAGAAAATCCTCACGTTCCAGTGCGTAAACAGCAGAGAGAGAATATTTGTATCTCGGCGATGCGATAACGTTCCCGATTGCTTTGACGGAAGTGACGAAACGTATTGCGACAGCCCATCACAGACTTCAACGCACTTCACATGCAGCTTGGGAAATCCCCTTTGGTTCACCCACGTGTGCGATGGCGTTGACGACTGCCTGGACCAATCAGATGAGGAGTTTTGTCTCCCCGTGCCAGACGACGAGCCCTCATTGGCTGTCTGTACTGACGGGACGGCCGTGTCTTCTGGAGTTTGGTGTGACGCCAAACCCGACTGTCTTGACGGCTCGGATGAGTGGGATTGTTGGAAATGCAACGGAGGCGCCATCTTGTGTCCGTTTGTTGGTTGTCTCCCAGGTCACTGGGTGCACGATGACTCATTAGACTGCCCTATCAGAGAACCGAGTGGTCAGTGGCTGATAGAACCCGAGTTTGTACCTCACACGGTTCTAGTGGAGCCACCACCAGGAGTTGTCATGCCTGACGGTTACGGGAAAGTAAACATCCAACCTTTGGATGATGAAGAGCTATGTCCGTCGACGCACGTCCAGTGTCCGAGAGGCTACTGTATCCCCAGCTACATGCTCTGTAACGGTTACAAGGATTGCCCAGAGGGTGAAGATGAGCTGCCAGAGACATGCCAGTCTTTGTGTCAAGGTCGTTACAAATGTCACAACAGTCTCATCTGCCTGCACGACGACCACGTATGTGACGGTTGGTTCAACTGTCCACTACACGATGATGAAATGTTTTGTTTTGGAGTCAACACGACTTGTCCCCCCGGATGTGTTTGCCTGGGACAGGAAGTGACGTACCACGGTGTGTCTAGTTTCCCTGATACCGGATGCATAAAGCGACTGGACATTTCCAATTCGCTGTTACAAAACGATTCTCTCAGTATTCACAACCACTGCTACATAGCACTGGAGGCGCGGAATACGAAACTCCGACAACTGGGTGTGCTAAGCATGATCAACCTGTTTAAGTTAGATTTGAGTAACAACCAATTACGACATCTAGATCTACGAGTTTTTGAAGGAGTTTTAAACATTCGAGAATTGCTCCTTGCCCAAAACGACTTGACAGAAGCAGATCTACAACCGATTGGATCTTTGACAAAACTTGAAGTCCTTCACGTGTCCGGAAACTCACACAACTATTTACGATCGTTCTCTTTCTCCAAATGCTCTAGGCTAAGAGAGTTACACTTAGAGGACATGGGTATAACAGTGGTGGAAGATAAGGCGTTTTCCGGCCTAGTAGAGCTGCAGGAATTGCACATGTCTGGCAACCCGGTGTCCACGTTCGAGCCCGCCATATTGTCCGAGTTGTCTCAACTGTCAATGCTCAACACGGACAACTACAAACTTTGTTGTTCTGCCATTGTCCCGGATTCGCTGTCCAAGGGAGGGTGCGAGGCGCCGGTGGATGAGTTCTCTTCCTGTGACGAGATTCTCAGCTCCACTTTCTACAAAGTGTTTCTTTGGCTGATTGCAGTACTTACAGTTGTAGGAAACTCCGGTGTTCTCGTTTACAAATTCTGTATCGAGCGCAAACGATCAAGGCTGGGCTACAGCACGTTCATCACTAGTCTCAGCTCCGCGGATCTCCTCATGGGCGTCTACTTAGCCATTATCGGAGCAGCCGACCAGGCTTTCAAGGGCCGCTACTTGTGGGAATCAGACGTGTGGAAGAGCTCGAGTTACTGTTCTTTAGCTGGTTTTCTTTGCGTGGCGTCGAGCGAAGTGTCCGCCGTCACAATTTTCATGGTGACCCTTGACCGCTACCTGGCCTTGACCTTTCCTCTAGCAAAACACTTCCACGTGACCCCGAGTAGGGCGCGCGTCCTGGTACTGGTCACGTGGTCCCTGGGTCTTCTGCTGGCGGCCATTCCTCTCTTACCTCCCTTGTCTCACTGGCAGTTTTACTCCCAGAACGGCGTGTGCACCCCGCTCCCCATCACTCGCGCCAACTTTCCGGGCAGCGACTACGCCTTCTTCATCTTCATCGTCTTCAACTTCGTCATCTTCGTCAGCATCGCCGTGGGTCAAGTCCTGATCCTTCGCTCGGTCAGGGCGAGCAACCGGAACTTGAAGAGCGTCGTCTCTAATCGAAGGTTGGTGAAGTAATTGTAGGAAAGATTCAAGCAAAACAGAAAACGACAAGAGCGTAAACAAAAAAAGCAACAAAAACAAAAGAATAGCCATCATGCCAGCAACAACAACAACAACAACAACAACAACAAAAGTCTGTCAATGAAACAGGTTGATTTTGGTACCAGAAAAAAACATAATACATAATGATCAATCGGTTGACAACAGAATGTTTCTATCTCGTACCGTCTTTTAGTTATTCAAGCTTAGAATCGATCAACAAAAAATAACACCCTGTATTTCCATTCTGCCGTGGTCAGATAAGTGCCGTCATTAACGTGATCTCAATTATTCATTGTGTTTCGCTAAGGCACCATTACAGACTACCCGTGAAAAACTAATCCTTTGTGTAAGAGATAAGTCCATTTTATTTCGATGTAATCTTATTTTAATTCATCTGAGCTGATAAAGTCCGGATGACCAGCCCCCTTGAGTACCGTTTTCGGGAATAAAATATTAATCACCGGACAGATTAATTTTAAACTTGGCCTGTGCAATATTCCCAGAGTTCTCCTGATTTTTTACAACAGCATAGGATACTTCCAAATAAGGGTTTTACGCTATAAATTCCAGCTATTTTAGACCTTATCTGAAGCAATGACGAAATAGAAGTAATACAGCACCATAGCTGAAACTAGAAAAGCGTTTATTTATTATGATTAGGAATGCGCACCACGTTCAACGACAGTGCTTATTCTCCTCCTTGCTGCAAAATGGAAAATCCCAGATAGCCGCACTTCCCATGATAGCAAATAAATATTGTAAAACTTCAGTTCTTTGCAATGTATAGACAAAGAAGAAAGTGCTCTCAGCCGTAACGTACGCACTAGAGAATTAACTGCCAACCAAGACTCCTAGCCAAGTATATGTATACCAAATTTGGTTGAGATCCGTAAAAAAAAAAGTAGGAAAGTTTTAGGGGGTAAGAGGGGGGGGGGTGAGCTTAACTTCTTAGCAGCATTATATTGTCACTTAAGAGATAAGCTACTTCGACCCTGCCTTTCGGAGCTGAGAGGGACGCATCCCAGCTAAAAAACACAAGTGCTCGTGCCTGAGCAGGATTGAACTCGGGTCTTCCGCGTGACAGGCGACGGGTTTAACTGCTGCAGCGTAGACGCCAACGTAGAATGCAATTTTTTAAAGCCATACATGGACATGTTAATCTTTTAAGGGGGTTGGGAGGGGGAGGCTCGGCGCCACGTGGGTATATATATATGGCCTGCGCTTCGACGGACAATTGTTTCCAAACATTAAATCTCTTAACTGCAGTGTTTCTTTATCCCCCCCCCCCAACACACACTTCTCCCCTTCCCCCCCACACACTCCCCACCCCCCACCCGACAAACCCCACACACCCCTCCCCCCTCCCCCACACACACTGCCCCCACCCCCTCCACACCCCACACACCCCTCCCTTTCCCTATCCAGTCAGCAGGACTCAGCCATCGCTCGCAAGCTGGCTCTAGTTGTTCTCACAGACTTCCTGTGCTGGTTTCCCATAGGAATTATGGGTCTCCTCGCCAAGCTCGGAGTTCCGGTTCCAGGGGAAGTCAACGTGATCGCCACCATCTTCATCCTGCCGCTCAACTCAGCCCTAAACCCTTACCTCTACACCGTGCCGGCTGCGGTAGGGAAACTCAGAGATCGGGAAAAGAACAAGAAAGTCCAACAGGCAAACAGGGTTGGAAAAAAAGTTGGCAACAACAGACGGCAAGATGTCCATCGCAGGGGAGAGAAAATTCCGGCTAAATCTTTCCAACATGGCGGACGGGCAGACAACCCGGATGTTTGCTTGAGGAAGTTGAGAGACTGGCTCAAGAAGGGACGGATTTCTTCCGTGGTCGTGCGGCAGATTTTGGGGAAATTCTAGGACAGCGACGATGTGGCCGTGACAATAAAGGTCATATCTATTAGTTAGCAGTAATAGATTTATGGAGGGACCAGCTACTTTGGATGGTTTAGCCATTCAGGTCTATTGCAGCATGCACTTCGTAACAAAGGCTGCACGTAAAGGAGTGTTGCCTCACACGTACTGTAGACCAAGCTGAAGTTCAAGACGCGACGAAGGCTTGAGTGTAAACTGTCATTAAAATTTCTCATATTTTAATATTATGATTATTTATCGTTATTTGTTCGGAGCTTTGATTTGTTGTTTGCTGTTGTTTGCTGTTGCTGTTGCTGTGGTATTGGTGGTGGTGATGGTGGTGGTGGTGGTGGTGGTGGTGGTGGTGGTGGTGGTTCACTATAAATAACAGCGAGAATGACTTCAGCTCTGTCAGAATGTCAAGGTCTCTTCCCTGCAGAAATCATTCAATTGTGGGCAAGATAATTCAAGACCCTGAGAACGGTTCAAACTCTTGGCCTTATGTCAAGTCGTAGTGGTCAGGAGTGGATTATTTATAGAGGCGCCAGCCTCAGCTGTTTTAGCCTCTTCTTGCTTTGGCTTCCACTTGAGCTTAAGTTTCTGGCTTAAGTTTCCCTGGGGGTTGAGATTTGTGTGCTGCGTCATCAGCACTTCGCTGTCACGAAAATCCCAAAAGAGCTTTGCAGAGATTATATGAAATATTAGGCCTGCCTCCAGGATTACAGTCCAAGACATTAGCAATAAGTCACAGGGTTTGGCTTAATCCTCATCAAATATTAACAACTATAACTTTAAGTCTTTTTTCTCCTCTGTAACTCGGAAGCAAGCTGCTCTGTCGTCGCCTGGTCGCTAAGTTCATAACAAATACGTGTATACAAGTTTGTAAACAACAACTATTCGTGGGAACAAACAAAGAAAAAAAGGAAAAAATATGTCGACGCCTGGTACAGCAAGCCCATCAGTCCTGCCAGTATACGTTATGGCTAAGAATGTCCCCGAGGACACCAATGTGTTTAAGATATGTGTGGCAGCAGAGCGAGTGTCCGGCCCATCATCAGTGGATGGCGCCACTTGCATATCTGGCCTCTGGAGGATCCATCCTCTCACTGACAGGGCGAGAAGAAAGTTAATATCAGATGGCATGGATATGGAAGGACGTCGGGTGAACTTCGAAGCCTTGAACCCGTTTCAAGCGCATGAGGGTGGTAGAGAGCTGCCGGCTACTCATCTGACACTTAGTAACCTGCCTCTGTCAGTCAGCAACGATGCAGTTATGGCGAATCTGACGAAGCTGGGCGTAATACCGAGATCTAGAGTGATTATGGAGAAAGCAAGGGGCCCGGACGGGTTATTGACTAACTGGAAAACAGGGAGGAGGATAATATGGATTAATCTCCCTGCCCCCCCCCCCCCTCCTTACACCCACCCCGCGTGCTACAAGAATGGGTGACTATATATCCTTCCTGTATTATCGGGAGATGCAGGAAAATGAAGCAACGTGTCGGTGATGTCAACAAGGTCACCGAGCTGCTGAGGCCAGGAAGTGTGTTTCCATTGTAGAAAGCCAGGACACCACCCCCACCCCCACCCCAAGTCACCAGAAGGGTGCACGGGATGACGAGTTTGAGGCTGAAAGCACCAGCGAGGAGGAGAGTAGCGATGACATGGAAGAAGAAGATGAGGAAACGGAACACGAGGATGGGGAGATAACGTTACCTCTCAAGGACGACAAAAGAAGAAGTAAGTCTGGCACTGCAGAGGTTGATAGAAATAGGCCCAATAGTGAAAGAGGAGAACAAGGTGATGGTTCACAGAGTGACAAAAACCACAAGTCTGAGAAGGATGCGCACGACGCGAAAAGAGATAAGATAAGATAAGATAAGATAAGATAAGATATACTTTATTAATCCATCAGAAGAGGAAATTTGCTTTGTGCCT
>JAUKPP010100446.1:0-15706 GCA_032273245.1 Phyllaplysia taylori
CGTCCGCAATCGGGGATCGAACCAGGGTCTTCCGCATGCAAGGCGAAGAGCCTAACCATTACACCACAGCGCCGGTTATGTAAAGGTAAAGCTCCGAGTCCTATGTATTGGATGGCCAGGTAAACTCTTCCAGGCCCACCTCCAGCGACTCCCCGCTGCTATTGCGACTGCGTGCGGCGTTATTGATGAGCTCGGGGAGCCAGGCCATATCCTCCAGGGTCAACATGGCCAGTTCTCTGTCCGAGCTGCTGCTGCCCGGGCGGCTGCGGCGATTTGAAGAACCTGATGGATTACGACTCCGCGGCCTGTCTGTGAACAGCAACTCCTCAAGATATAATCTCTGGAACGAGGAGCTGGAAGGGTGACGACTGCGGGCGTGCAGATCAATGCTCAGAAGTTCTGGATCCACTAGTGCCTTCTGGGAGGACGTTGACGGGTGGCGGTTTCTCGCTGCCGCGCCCCGGTCGTACGGGGGAGGAGGAGGGTCTACCGAGTCCAGCGGGAGACGGAGAGCGGCAGAAGGTAGGGAAGAGGACGGGTGCCTGGAGCGAAGAGTATCACCCAGGAGATGAGTGTGCTCTGGGCTATCCATGACGTGCATGATGAGAGACGAGCCAGCCCGAGGTTCAGCAGACATAGAGCTAGAGCTAATGTGAGCTTGCCTCCCCTTATGAGGATCGTAATGTGAAGTTTCAGCGTCACTTTGACTTCCAGTCGCGCTGACTAAACTGCTCATGGCCGGACCACTAAACTCTTGAAAACTGACGTCGCGCAAGCCTGACAGATGTCGTGCTCTTGCCACTTCCCTCAACCCCACAGCAGAGAAAGATGGGTGTCGGCTGCGGAATGCAGAGGAGTCTAAATTGTTTACCGGTATTTCCGAGTCTACAATTGGTGAATACTTTAGAATTCCTGAAGTCGGCGATGTGGGCGGCTGCTTCCTGCGAGTGGATGTGTCTGCCTCGCTACTGTGCAGTAGAGACATAGAAAAAGGGGCTGGACCTCCAAGATGGTGGTCAGCGGCATCCACATCCACATGAGAGGTGGACAGTCTCTCTCTATCTGTCAACAACATAGCTCGCTGCATGCGAACATCTTTCTCGTCACTCAGGGGGATCATCTTTCTCCCTTTCTGTGCTGTGTGCTCTGTAGGCAAATGCAACCCTTCTGATGATTTCAACTCTATTCTCACAACTTCAGAGAAGGAAGAAGACGCTGAGGCATTGACGCTGTCAGAGTTAGGGTACTGGTAGAGGTCAGGAGGGAGAGGAAGCTTCGAGCCGACACTGGCAGTCTCAAAGTCTGCTGCAAAAGCGGGATAGCTAGAGGTAGACTCCTGCACTTCTTGATGATGATGATGTTGTTGTTGGTCTTGCTGCTGCTGTTGTTGTTGATGCATCTGTTGTGCCAGCTCATAGTCTGACTGCAAACTTCTGTGTCTGGCGATTGGTGAGACGATGGATCTTCCGTCAGGATGTTCATCAACCCTAAGTGCAGCAGCCTGCGGAAATCTAAGGACAGAATCGATCCCGTGACTTGTCTGAGGTTGAGCAGCCTCTATCAGCTGATGGTGACGAGTGGATCTCACTGGCAACTGATCCCTTTTGACCATAGAATCGGCTGCAACGACACCTGATGTAAATCTAATTTGTGCATTTCCACTAGAGGCAGCCTGGATAGCTGCATGATATTCTATATCAGCTTGTGACAAATCTTTCTGAGATATGGAATTCTTATACGCTTCACTGACCACTCCCTGGTGGGTGAATCCATTCTCAAGATCTTGACCGGATCGGCCTGTACCGTCTTCTACTTCTGCAGCAAACAAAGTTCTCACTTTGCGGTTGACCCTGTGCTTCAACTCACTTCCTACCCCAGACTGCGGGAGTTCACCTCTCTCGTACCTAAAGGCAAGCTCTGGACTTTGACTCCTGGGTTGGGAGATACTGGATGTTAGCGCTGAAACTTCATGATGTGTTGAAGGCATGTAACAGTACACCTCGGCGCTGCCTGTATTCCCGAGATCGGTGCCTTGCGTTAGTCTTTGGGCATGAGATCTCGTCTCGTTGAAGAAAACTCCTTCTCCTGAGGGTACTGTGCTGTATGATGCAGACGGCATGGGCTGGTCGGCCAGCTGTCTTCTGTTCACTCCGGCCTGATTGAGAGACATGGCACCGGTCACTCCTACCTTGTCCGCCAGCAGGGCCTTCAGCTTGCTGTCCTTGACCTGATGATGACCCCTCGTGACCCTCGAGGAGTTCACACTGCTTCCCCCTTCTGGTGTTGACTGCGACATAGACACCTGATCAGAGAACTGCACTTTCTTACTGCTCAGCCTGCCGCCCGCGCCCACCTCCTTCCTGTCTCTGCCCGACCTTAAGGGGTGGCTCAACAGTTCAGGCAGTGACTTCCCCATGGAGCTATCTCGAGCCTCAGTGTAACTCTGTGTTGTTGACAGAGGAGGCGGCAAGATCTTCTCAGATTCTTCATTGTGCAAGTATTTCACAGACATTCCTCCCCCTGTGTCCACATTGGGGGAGGTCATTGCCGATGACCTTGACGGATTCTGTTGGGACAGTCGGAGCTTCGCCTGACCGTACGAGGGCGGTGGAGGGAGATGCTGATCCACTTCATCCGAGAATTTATACAAGTCGTGAATGACTTTAGAAATTCTATCCTGAGCCACGTCGTTAGTCTGCCCTATGTTTCTCTGAGCACTTTCATCTAGCGAATGCTGGGCCTTCCATTGTTTCATGGGAGCAGATGTCGTTAATTCACTCGACACTAGATCTCCACCCGCTGGTTGCAATTTTTGCTCGTTGACCTGTTCGGTCATCAATCTCTCTATGGCACTTTTTGATCTCCTCGCACTTCTCCCATAGTGGTCCGGGTGAACGCCGAGTCTTGGGTTTAATGCCTCTCCCGACCCGCTAGAGGGCAAGACAGTTTCCATGCTTTGCCGCCTCCGGTTATCAGTTCCTTTCTCCACGGTCTCAGACACTGCGATTTTCTCCGCTGGCACTGAGACCAGTGAACTGCTCCGCACCGTGCGTACTCGGTTCACTTGTGCACTCTGATCGGACGGTTTGAACAGCATGCTGGCCAGTAGAGGGTTGCGGGCAGGTACATGACTCACACTGCTGCTCTCCGCCAAATCACCTGACAGTTTCATCCCGACCTTACTTTCGCCTGCTGGGGAGGAGGAGGAAGAGGAGGAGGCTGCTAAACCCTGGCCAACTTCACAGTTTGGGAGATTGGTGTCATGAACCATAGATCTGCTCTGACCACTTTCTTTATGCGCCACTGAATCACTAGCCGAGTACGGGCTACATCTAGTTTGATCCATATTCCCGGCATCTTTGTGCAGATTGCTCGGACTTGTCTGGTTTTGACCTTTGCTCATCTGCCATCCAACCCGCGGCGACTCCAGACTCTGTTGTGGCGACGAGTAGTCAGACTGAACAAGCCTACTGTTGCTAGTTTTCACGGAAGAATGTTCTACAACCAATGAGGTGCCACCGCCTGAGGTCAGATGGGTTCGAGGAGCCAAAGTCATCATCTGTAGCACACGTGGTGAGCTGTGAGGAAGTTGGTCACCTACCTGGCCTCTGACCACAGAAGAGGTCCTGGACACTGGCGATGCTGGTATGTCCTGGGAATGCGCTGATGGTGAAGCTTGGGGGAGATGGTGTTGCGAGCCGCCGGCCTTCACCGCTGTCTGAGGCTGTGTCGTCACTGATTGGACAGACGCTGCTGTTAAAGACGGAGCAGAGGAGAGACAAGATGAGACGAGCGCCCCAGCCGTGCTGTCTTTGACCTGTGTAAGCCCGAAACTGACACGTGTGGGGTTTGCCACACTTGTGTGAGACGCTGCCGAAGATGAGATTCGCTTTGACTGACGTCGCAACCTTTGACCCGGCCGAGACTTTCCAGACGTTGGAGAATTTGACATCGGGTAGTTTGCTAGTTGAGGCTGACCAATCAACTCTTTTTGTTCATTTATCTTACTCCTCACATACTCTTCCATTTCTCTAGCAGACTTCATCTCCCCCTGCTTTGATTTGTTCGCTGTGGGTGACTGAGCAGGAGTAGAATCAGAGGTCCCAGAGTTGGCAAGCAGCATACTCGAGGAGGTAGACAGTTTCTCAGACACAAGAGCCTTCATGCTAGTTGAAGCTACAGTGTGTGCTGAAGAAGGGCCAAGGGCCGTCATGCCAGTTGAGGCTATAGTGTTCCCTGAGGAAGAGCCAATTTGTCTTACAGTTTGTACACCATTCTCTGCCACAACTTTAGGCAGCAAAACCTGCACTTCAGATTGGCCAGAGCTCCCAACAGCTGATAGGACTTGCGTAGCGACACGACTGTTGCTTTCTATAGCCGGTAAAGCATTAATCAGCATGGTGCCAGGGGGGAGTGAGGAACTGACCTGCGCTGCAAAGCCCTGGGGTAACACCAAGCTCACAGTCTCTTGACCACTGGCTACTACAGGCACTACGGGCTGACCATTCCTTTCCCCTGTCCAGCAAACTGTCGCAGAACCTCCTGGCTTGCTCTTGGGAGTCTGGGCACTGCTGGCAACTGACGGGCTCACCACAACACTAGCCAAATTAGATTGAGCAATCGTTGAAGACACAGAAGCTGTTGGAACTTTAGCACCTTCCATGCATGCACCAGGGCTCTGATTTACTGAAGGGGACATCACTCCACCCAGCAGACCTGCCTGGTGTTGACGATTCTCCTGCTGTCGTATCATATCCATGACTGTCGAGGGTTTTGTCCTCCGTTTTTTTGGAGTACTCTCCCCTTCTGACGACATTGGATTGGTAGCCATGAGCCCTGCAGAATTGGGCAGACTTCCATTGTCAGTTCCAGCATTGGCAACAGTCCAGGAAGCATTAGATACCGAACCCTGTGACGATACCTGCGATGTGGTCTGAGTCACATTTGGTGACACCGAGGTAACGGGAGCCCTTGGAGAAACACTAGCTAATTCTTGATTCTGTAAAAGTTGAAGACGGCTTGCTAAGGTTAGGGGGAGAGCAGGGGCTGGCTTCCCTGCAACAGAGGCTTTAGTGACTGAAGTGATAGTGTTCTGGTGTGTAGACGCAGTGTGAGATGATGACTGGGTAAAGGCAGAGCACTGCGAGGCGACTATGGGGGCAGATGGTCTCAAGGACTGAGCCAGCAGGGTGTTACCTGTGTTGCTTCCACCGCTGCCACCAACGCCAGTGCTGCTCATCATCAGGCCAAGCGGCGTCTGCCATGTCACAGAGGCTACCTGGCTCAAAGAAGAAGCACTAGAAGAAAACCTCACTCTCGGTGTGGGGCTAGACTCAGCCTGTGACAAGATGGTAATGTTGGGAGGTCCGACTGCACCGGTTGGGGTGTGTGCCTGAATGCGCAGGGGTCTCTCAGCAAATTGCTGCCGTGGTGCATTTTCTGACATGGTGGCCCCAAGCTGACCGTTGAAGCTGCGAGCCGACACCGATTCCAGTATCTGATGGCTGACAGCGGCCGCTGTGGTATTGGTAGATGTGGAGCAATGTGTTGACATGGCAGTCCGACCCGTGTCGATACTGAAGAGATGACGCTGTGATGGGGTAACGGGATCCACCTTGCTTGATGATGACGACGCACACACAGGTGACCTTGGCACTGTATCTCCACATGACCTTGGTGCTGTATCCATCATGGGGTGCCCAGTTTTAGTTTTGACTAAAGTCTGATGAAACCTCTGATTGGCGGAAATTGTCACGACAGCGCTGGGGCCCTTCATCTTGCCCATGACCTTACCGAGCTGAAGATCAACTTGACCCGGGGCGCCCGACGGGAGACAAGCGTTCACATCCAGGTCTCTGCTTGGTGTCAAAGGTCGAGTCTCCAGGTGGACATCTGGATTACCAGACTGGTGTGCCTCCAAGCAGGAAATAAGCATTTCTCTGATATCTTCCGGAAGATCCTCGCTACCACTAGAGCCAGGGCCAAACACAAGGACGTTGGACACCGACATCTGACCGTCACTGATGGTGTTGTTGTTGCTCAGAGCTGGAGGTCCTCCGTCCTGCACAAGTTGACCACCGTTAGAGGAGACGGATTTGACGACAGACGGTACGGACGTAGCCTGTGATATCCCCACACTCAGCCCTTCACTCAGTATCTGCGATGTCCTGCCTTGCTCTGCCTCTGGTCTCACCGACACCACATCTTTGTTCAACTTTGAGAAATTCACACTGAGGTGAGTCGAACGTGAGTTCTCAGTGATGTTTCCTACCGAGATCTTTTTCTTGACACTTGTGTTGCTACCTGCACTGACGACCCGTTTTCCGTCCTGACTCGCCTCACTCTGAGACAACAGTTCAACTTGCGCCTGAGCTGACGGAACTCCGCTAGGAATGATACTCTCACCAGGCTTTGAGCCGGCTGCCGAAAACCGCTTTGTCTGTAGCAAATGGACTGCTTGAATCTTCTCCGCCTGTGACAACTCCTGGCTTGTGACAATCACCTGCTGCAGTTGTGCCGCTGCTTGCCTCTGTTGTGGGCTCTCAGACGCTGGTGGTCCCCCTTGAGCGTGTATTTGCCTCCGCACTTCATCCAGCAACGAGACATTTTGAGGAGTAGACGTTGCATTGGGCTGATCCTCAGTCAACATGGCTGTGCTTGTGGCTCGCTGAGGTTTGCCTGGGGTGGCGGGCGGGCTGTCGTCCGTCAGGTCTATGACTTCTTTACTTTGGAGATAGGAAATTGGGGGATCCTGTTTGATGGTCACCATGCTCACTGCATTTTGTGAAATTGCTGACACCTGTTGTTGCCGCAGTAAATGGTCGGTCTCACTGAAGCCTGGAGAAAGGAGAGTTTGAGCCCTGGACGAAGTCATCACAAACCCAGGGACAATGACTTGAGAAGCTGATGAGTATACCTGGTCAGCAAATAAGGCTGGCTGTGTCAGATTCCTGCCCCCTTCTGCCTTAGTAATGGAAGGCATAGAGTTCGGCTCCACACCACTGTGCAGCAGTCCCTTCAATAAAACCTCAGAGGACATTCCCCTGCTGTGGGAGACTGTGGTCATCCCTGACTTAGACTGAGACTCATCGCTACATGATTGACCGACACTCTGGATGCTTTGACTCATTTCAACAGAATGCAAGAGGCCATTTCCCGCACCATCCATCCGCTGAACTCTTTCCTGGGCTACCTCTCTCATCTCTCCCACACGGGAGCTGACGGGAACACCTAATGAAGGATTAAGAACATTGCCTGCAAGTTTAGCATTGAGCTGTAACGCAGTTGTGTTCCCTTCTCCATCCAGCACATACTGACCACCTCCCAAAACATCCTTTTGCCACAAAACTGCTGATGCTGCACTAACTTCTGGTACATTTTGTTGAGCCAACAGAGGTCGAAGCTGTTGCTGTTGGGAGGATCTACTTTGACTGACTGCGCACAATTTCTGTTGTGAAGATGCAGATGTAACAGTTGACGAGGCAAATTCCTGAGGCTTTGCAGAGTTGCAGCTGCTTACAACCATTGGTGTGCCGTTACTTGAAAGGGAAAATACTTGAGAGGAGAAAGGCCCACCGACAAAGCTTTGCTTTCCCGATCCATTTGGAATATCAGAGGCTGACATCAACGTGAGCCCCTCGGAGACATCAGTCTGTTTGCCGCAAAGGAGCAGTTTGGCTTGTGGTTCTGACGACTTCCTGGTTACAACAGTGTGGTCAACATTGCTCTGATCCACCAACGTGAGGGGTTCGGCTGATGACAGAGGGAGCGAGCCTTGTTTTGCAACTGTCGATGCCGCCAAACCCTGGCTGTTGGCCAGTCTATCATCCTGATTTATCCCAGGACTGTCTGAAGCGACATTGGTACCAAACCTAATGCTAGTTAGACCTGTTTTATTTTCTTCTTGCACAAGTGCAACGGATGTTGGTGTTGCCGTCTGCCCCGCTCCACCAACTCCCAACTCGACCATCTGGTTGTTTGGAGAGGTCAAGGTCACTGTCTGCTGCTGAGGCATTACCTGCAAGGTTTGGGCAGAGATTTGGTTCGAATCTAGCTGGAGTGTCGGGTAGCCTGGTTTGTCCGGGATGAGAATGAACGTGCTTTTCTGAGCGGGGTTCAGTTGGACTGGAACACTCTGCAGCTTGGGCCTGATGGGACGGTGCTTGCTACTGACCACGACAGTCCCTCCCACTGCGCTGGTAGAGAGAGAGGGGCTGGAGGGTGTCACGGTATTGGAGCTGATTAAAGCTCTTTTATTCGAACTTTGAACGTGAGCTTGTGATACAACAGACTGAAGCTGGCTCTGAGAGACTTGGAGGGTTGTCAAGGCAACAGGTTGCTGTTGACCACCGGTCACTTGTGCCGTGGTCAGCTGCTGGAGATCACTGTGCTGGACAATCTGTAGCTGTGACTCACCCTGGGCCGGTATCATAGGAACCTCTGGCTGGCCTTGACCTTCTACCACTTGACCTTGAATCTGGACCAAAGGCTGGATGGCTAACTGACCCTTTGTCTCAACCACCTGGCCAGCTGACATGCCCAAGTTGTGACTTCCCTGAGTGGCAGCCCCTGCCACAGAGACTGGCGCTGGTACCAGACTAGAAATTTGCTGGACGCTGCTCCCATGACCTTGACTTTGGTCCTGAATTAGCGGTGAGCTCATCTGCCCATTCAGTTGCACGACCTTGACCCCTGGCTGAGGAGTCACCTGGCCTTGAAGCAACTGGACACCAAACTGACCTCCCTGCTGCTGTTGACCCTGCAAAGGCTGGACAAGTTGCTGGCCTTGACCCTGTAGGACCTGGAGTGGAATCCCTCCAGGGTTGACGAGGTTGATGACCTGTGCTTGACCTTGAGGCGACGGAGTCAAGGGATTCACAAAGTTCTGGTTCCCAGCCTGTAGCACCACACCCCCGCTGCTACCACCGTCACCAGCCGTTGTTCTCAAGGGAACGAGGACTTGAGACAGAGCAGAGCTTGGGCTTAGGACCTGCTGTATGCCGGCCACGTTCTGCAGAGAAGGCAAACCCAGGGAGGTTATGTTACTGAACCCACCTGGGAATGAAGCAGGATCAAGTTGGATGATCTGAGGGCTACAGCCCTGGCCCAACAGGATTTGATCTAGAGACACCGATAGTTGCTGCTGCTGTGGCTGTTGCTGCTGTTGTTGTTGTTTTTGTTGTTGCTGTTGTTGGAGATTAACTATTTGTTGCAGAGGCAGTTGGAGCTTTGCTTTATCCCCTGTTTTTCCGCTTGGGGGCCTCATAACTTGAGTTGGAATCGCCGATTGTGCAATGAAGTCATTGGCTTGTGATGTGGACGACATATCCTGCTGAATATTGGTGGTCCCCACACCCTGAGCCAGAAGCTGTTGAAGACATCGCTGTGGCTGTCCACCACCTATGTGCTGAGTGCTGGTCACTGACGGTGTCTGCGATGATTCAGATGCACCGGCTACCTCTACCACTCCACCCACATTCTGAGTGATGGCTGAACTAGAAGCCACACTCACGTTGTAATTTGTCACTTCCGGCCTCTCTGTCGACAAAGATGTTTGCTGGGCCATAACCTGAGCGGGCCGATTCAGACTATTTTCCTGCTCAGTCAGAATCTGGTCAAACACAGGAAGCTGAACAATTCGGCCCTGATGACCGCTACCCTCCGGTCCCCCATTCCCTCTCACAACACCTGGCTGAGCTGTAACAGCCGCAGATAAATTAGTCTGTTGTCTCACGCTAACTTGCGGTACACCAGCCTGAGCTCTTGTTTCATCCTGACCACTGGTAGCAAATGGCGAGAGAGAATCCACTGCGGGAGTTGCCTCCTTACCTTTGTTCACGCTTCTCACAACCTGTCCTGACCCATTGGCTGAACCAGTTGTCTCCAGAATCTTCTGCACTAAGGAAGATTGGCCTGTGCTCATTGGTTGAGCCAAGCTGAGATCACTGACGTGCTGAACCGAAATAGAACTGTTCGTATTCAGAGTGACGTTATTGCCTACAGAAGTGGTTGAACTAGTCAACAGCTGTTTTGCCAGGGCAGGAGGCAGGAAAATCTGCTGACCGTCTACAACGGTAAAGGCGGGAAAGTTTGATGCACTGCTGGGATCTAAGACGAGTGGAACCATTTTTAGATTTCTTGACAAGTCACTGCTGACGTTTCCTTGCAGAGATGCGGGAGCTGATCCTTCTTGTTGAGAGCTGGTAGCTCCGGGAGTGCTTGAACCATTAAACGATTCATTGACCACTACAAGGTTCTGATCAGCCATCACCTCACCCTGAGAGTTGGTACCAGAATTTTGCAAATATTTTCTCTGCGAGCTATTTTGAGATTCTGGGTTTTCCAAAGTTGTCTGCTGCTGCTGCGGATGGCTTGCCTGATGGTCAGTTTTGCCGTGAGGTGCTAGGAGTCCAGTCAGCTGCGTTTGTGATCTGGTTGAGATGTCGGATACCAGTTGTGTCCCTCCGGGGTTCAGAGTGGTGGACCGGGTCAGAGAGATGAAACCTTGCTGGGGACAGTCTGAGCCCCTGAGGCTAGCGATGCTCACAGAACTGGGACCCGATGTACTGACAGAGTTGGTGTCTTCTGTCCCCAGCATAGAACTCAGAGACTCGCTACTCTTCCAGTTAGCTACGTGCGGGTGGACGATGCCCACTTGAGGTGGCTCCCGAGTCCGACTGTGATGGCGGCGGTGAGATGTGTTGAGCTGAGAGTGGGTCAAGGACGCGTGTTGGCCGATGGTGAAGGCGATGGAAGGAGTTCCAGATGCTTGGCTGGTGGCCATGTGGGAGCCACAACTAGAGGGAACAACACCACTGGACAGAGTCATGACCGAGCTGGAGGCGGAAGAAATATCTTTCTGGATTTGTGACAATGACATGGCACACGATTGTTGCGCTGTGACTTGGGGTGATGATTCTGGTTGTAAAATACTGAGCGCTGTTGGACGTCCGTCATTCACTTTGGTTCTGCAACCAACAGATGCCGCAGAGGTAACCAACGGTGATGTCTTTAGCGCCTTTGTCACAGAAGCCACAGATGCTGTCATGCCATCTGACTGACTCATCACACGTTCCCACGACAACGAAGAATTCTGCGCAGGCGTAGGAATAGGTTTTAAGGTCAAGGGCGAGGGCGTTATGATCGAGGAATTTGATTTGATAGGCGAATCAGCTAAAGCGTCAAATATGACTGCATTTTCAGGAAGTAATGAAGACAACGACGACGCCACGACGGGTGGGCATTCTGGGTGCGATAATGCTGATGTGGAAGTTAACGTCATAGGGATTTCAGTTGTCTTGGCCTGAGGTGAAGGAGTGGATGCAGTAACAGAACCGTGCTGGCCGGGGCTACTTGTCAGAGTGGACGAGGGACAAGAAGTTTTCCTGGCCACTACCCCTGAGACGCTGCATTGCGCCAAAGTGGCCTGCAGCTGTTGACGATGTGTTTGTGCGTCCGAGGGAAAGGATACAGACATTGCCGGTGTGACTGTTTGTGTGGAGGAGGAAGCATCGTGGTGGCTTCCTTGACTGGTCGCCATACCTGGATTTGTTGTCAGCGAGACCTCGGAGGACAGAAGTCCAGCCGGCGACTGCACAACCTGCAAAGGATCTGTCTGCGTCGGAGAACACGTCGAGGCCGCGAAGCTCATCTCTCTTGAAACACTGCCGTGTCTCCTGATGCTATCATAAATCCGTGAGGTCACAAATCTGTGATGAAGCTCTCTTTGAATACTCGTCGGATCTGCTATTGATTGAGGCTGTTGCGAGGGACCGGGTGAATTTACGAAAGTTCCGTTTTTGGACGCTTTCGAACCCGACAACAATACAACACTGCTGCCGGCAGCTACAGCTGACTCAGGAGTCTGTGATACATTCACATGTGTTGTCATGACGACAGGGTTGGTCGGTGTCAGAGCTGACTGAAAGGCCGGTGAGGGAGTCTGAGGGATAAGTATTCTCTTGATGCCCGACCCAGCCCCAAGGGGAGATTGTGTGAGAATAATCGGAGAGTTCAGCAACTGGGTTCCTTGCTGGACGGCAGGTAAAAGGGTGGACGGCATTCTAGAGGCCTGAGTACCTTGAGGTACCCCATTGGGACCCGCCTGCATTTGAACCAATGACGTCCCCCCGCTCTGAGTTAGTAGAGCCGCCGGAATTCTCAAACGAATTGACGAAGATCCATCTAAATCAGAAGCACGACTTCCCACCCCCTTTTTGCTATGAGATTCCACGTTTCCTCCGAGAGATTTTGAGTTGGAAAAGCTTGGCATGACAACCGTCGAGTGTGTCAGCGTCGGCGTCATCACCATTGTGTGTGACGTCGTGGTCAGTGTCGGGGTGGTCTTCACCAGAGTGACGGCTGCCTCGGCATTCCGCCTGTTGGTGCTCCACTCCGACAGGCTCTGGTTCACCTGGGACAGCTGGCTGCAACAATGCTGCAGTCTCGCCAGTTTCTGTGGGGGACAATAAACAAACAGTTTGGTTTTGAAGGGAGAAAGTCATAAAACTTTACACAAAATTATGAAAAACTGCAAGAATAGAGCTGTCCCGTACTCAATAAAAATAGCAACAACAGCGGAATTTCTTGGAGAGGAAGGGGCAGATCTGCATCTAAATGCACTGCGATAAAAAATACCTCTGGGTTTTTCTAGCATAAATACCAAGTAAGGGATTGAACCATTAGTTAACACTTTGTAGTCACACAGCCAGAAGAACAAAGAACCCTACCAGTCACATGCATTAAGTCGTGACGCAACTGGGCTTCTCAGGCCTGGTGCACGTATGCGCCGAGTGACTGGATGGGCGAAACTGGGGAAGCTTTTAGATGTGTCGAGTGACTATAAAGTGTTAAGAGATAGTCGTTTATAGAGGCACCTACATCTTCGTCTGTTTTAGCACAAAAAAAAACGCAAGAAAAGAATGAAAAAGAATCACCTCTGGCTTGTCCAAGTTTTGACTGAGAGTCTTGATCTCCTCCTGCAGCCTGGTGCGACACTGCTCAAGTTCTAGCACTTTCCTTTCGCTCTGCTCGACAATTTGAGGCTTCGACTCCGCCTGTACCACTCCATCCTTGAGATCTGAAATCTGAGAGTCGGAATGGTATGTTTGAATGTCAGGTGACATGAAAAGAAGGAATGAATGATTGATGAGGTGATTAAGAGTGGAGTGGGGGTGGGGGTGAAGTGATTGGTTTGGTTACCAGTTTTACGTCCCCTGCAACACTGTAAGGTTATTTAAGAGACGGATTACTTCGACCAAGCCTGTCAGGGCCAACCCGGGCAGAGAGGGGAATAAATCCCAGCAGAAAACCCCCCCAGATTGTCTGCAACTGGGATCGAACTCGAGTCTTTCACATGAGAGACGAAGAGCCTAACCATAACATCACAGTGCCTGTCAGTGGGGGTGAGGTGAGATGAGGTGAGGTAGGGTAGTCAAGTCAAGATTATATGGGCTATCTATTTATAGAGGCACCAGCTTCTTTGGCTACTTTAGTAAAGATTTTAGTGACTGCATATAAGTCTAGGAAGGTATGGTATCGCAGCGCCAAGAGATTTTTGGGGTTTGGTTTAAGTTTTACATCCTTTGCAACACTGTAAGTTCATTTAAGAGACTGACCTTTTCGACTATGCCTGTCAGGGCTAACCCAGGCTGAGAGGGACGAATCCCAAGAGAAAGACTAAGGTGCTAGGCCTAAACAGGAAGAAGGGAAAGGGGGTGGCCATCCGCAAAATTTCCAGAAAATCCGGGAAGGTTGGCAGGTCTGCAAAGTGTACTTACGGCTGTCGTGGCCGCTGTGAGCATGTCAGCTCCAACTACCGAGGCTGCCGTAGTGACCACCGCGGATGGAGCCAGGGGAGCCTGACCCAGCACAAGCAGAGGACCCCCCGAGCTAGTAGCCACAGATGCTGAGCCTTGCATCTGGGTCTCGAGCGCCGTCGTCCCTGCAGGGCAGCTGTGAGAATTCTGAATGAGGAGCACAGGTGTAGGGTTCAAGGTCATGGTACTGCCGCCAGCACTAGGTCTTGCTGTGCCTGATGGGGCAACCATGACGGGTGCAGCAGTCGCTGTCTGGGACAGACGCACTTTCTTCACCTTCGAGGGACCACCATTCACGCCTGAAATGGTAGCATCAAGTAAGGTTTTTCATTAATATCAAATTACAAATGAAGTATTTGCAATGAGCAAACAACTGTTATCTAGTTTCTCATATCAAATCATATTGGTTTTTTTTATTTTTTGAAAAAATAAGTATCGCTACCATCTTAATGCATCTAAATTTAAATTTACTAGCACATTTGGCACCAACTCAGGACACAGGACCAAAAGGTGAAGTGAAAGACTTAGTTTTGTTACCAGTTTTACGTCCCCTACAACACTGTAAAGTCATTTAAGAGACGGGCTACTTCGACCTTGCCTGTCAGGGCCAACCCGGGTTGAGAGGGAAAAAATCCCAGCAGAAAAAAACCCAGATTGTCCACCATCGAAGATCAAGCCAGGGTCTTCCGCATGCAAGGTGAAGAGTCTAACCATTACACCACAGCGCCAGTTGACAGACTACACAAGAGAGCCCATCAACCAGTCACGAAATATTAACATACCTTCAGCAGCAGACTGCATCACAGTTTGTCCCTTCCTCTCCTCCTCCTTCCTGTGCTCGGCTCCTCGTCTCTGCTCCTCCCTCTGCAACATGACCTTGCCGTAAACCTTGCGCACTGTGCTGCTGCACGAGCCAGTTATCATGGAGATGAACTTGAAACAGCAGCCGGTACCATTTCCACCTGAAACAAAGAAAATACCTCACTTAGTTTGGGCCACAGAATAGTTTGGGCCACAGAATAGTTTGGTTTGGTTAAAAGTTTTACATCCCCTGCAACACTGTAAGGTCATTTAAGAGACAGGCTACTTCCACCCTGCCTGTCAGGGCCAACCCGGGCTGAGATGGAAAAAATCCCAGCAGAAAAAAACCCTAGATCGTCGGCGATAGGGGATCGAACCAGCGTCTTCTGCATGAGAGGCGAAGAGCCTAACCATCGCACCACAGAATAGATGTAATACAGAAGTACAATCCCCATACAGTGACCTCACAAAATAGGTTCCGACTTCTACTTGTGTCCGTCATTTTCTTTTGTTGTATCCACGGTCTCGACAAATATATGAGAAAGTGTGTTATATTTATTTTAATTTGTTGTTTTTTGTCTCGTAATTTGTCGAATTGATAATGGCGGTGCTTTGCTAAAAAATAAAAAAAAAGGCTGAGCGGTGCATAGCGAGTTGGTTTTGTTGTGCAGCGCAAAAACATTTTTGTTTTCTCAGACCTCCTATATTATCATTCCATCCCTTGTAATTCCAGTATGACGGAGCATCCACAGACCTGTTTTGTCAGTTACAGGCCAGGCTCATATGTATCATATATAGATGAGCCTGGCCTGCAACTGACAAAACAGGTCAGTGGATCCTCCGCCTCAATGTGCTCAAGACAATAGACTTACTCCATTAGGACTCCAACTCATAGTAAAGATGGACATTCAAATAAGAGATACTGCCTCGTAAATTTATTTAGTGCAGCAAGAGATGCTAATCAGAACCAACAGGGCAGCCACAACAAGGAAAAAAGGTCTCACCTCTTTGGTTAGTTTGGTTTGGTTTGGTTACCAGTTTTACGTCCCCTGCAACACTGTAAGGTCATTTAAGAGACGGGCTACTTC
>JAUKPP010100556.1:0-15705 GCA_032273245.1 Phyllaplysia taylori
TGTGCCCCACCGGTGGTCCACTCTGCCCCATTAAGACACACAGTTTTAAAACGGAAATGTTAACTTTCCTGTAAGAGGTTGTCACTTGGTTGATTAATATTTTTTTTAGCATTAAATGAAAACTACCTGCCAAAACTTTCAGATCGTGGTTTTCTCTGTTAGTTTTTACATAATGTTGGATTTTCTTGTGTTCAAAATTTGGTGGACCACTGTGCCCCACCTTCCCCTAGGGGTTAGCCAGAAGTTACTTATTTATAGAGGCACCAGCTTCTTTTGCCGCTTAAACAATTAAGTGAGAGATTGTTACCAGTGAAATATTTACACTATTCCTACATTCACTCCATTAAGTAGGGGTATAGGATTAATGGAGTGACTATTATTATGCAGTAATAGTCTAAATGTTTCCATGGTAAAACGGGAATGTAATCGGAAAAACAAGGCATGTTGGTCAAATTTGCCAAATGGACAATCGGCTCATTAGATCATTATGAGACTACACATTCTGCTATTTTACCATCTGAACATAATGTTCGTGCTCTGAATTAGATTAATCGGAAGATGAGCATAATGTTGCTGCAGAATGTTACTCAGACAAGACCATTGAAATCTTTGTTTTCTATGTTAAAACATCCTTTACGTTTAGGCAAAAAACCACCAACAACAACCTCTCCACATTGTGGAAATTTTACTGAGTAGAATAGTAGAGTGTCGCAATAGTCATGAATAAGACATTCACGTTCCAAAGATTACCTGTATAGTTTGAAAGTCACGTGGAATGGTTGATTCAAAGGGGCAGATGGGAATTCCAGTTCGATACCTGGGCCCTCTAGTTTCTCCACCACGATGGCCTTATGGTTGAACGTTTTGCTGCCCAGCACGTTGGACATGGTTATTGTGACGTAATAGTCCAGTGTGTCGTCAAGTTGTCGCCTGAGGAAATTGGTGGGATGGGGAGGGGGGGGGGGGCAATACCATAAAGATAGTATGCATTATGTAAAATGGGCTAGTAAAAAAGGTAAACTAGTTTTGAGAAAAGAAACGACATCCGAGACACTCACGAGTATCCTGGTGCTCCGTAGTGGAAGGTGTTACTGACTTCTACAGGCCCTCCATCCCCGAAGTCAATCTCAATGGTGGGGTCAGTCGGGTAGGCGCCTGATGCAGACGTGAAGGTGAAGTCCAGGTTAGCCGGTGGGTAGTACAGGTAGTAGGCTTCACTGGGCAGACTCCAGGAGATGACGCTGAAACCGACCTTCACCAGGACTTGAACGGTGCGGGTGAAACTGCCTGATCAGAAGAAATGGCAACAAATCTGTTAGTGATAAAGCGCCCAGCATATGGAGAAAACATAGATTATATCTTACCTAGGGAACTTAAAGACTACAATATTATATAAAAGAGCAAGATGCTTAAACAGCCAAAACGACTGATTCCGTCATAAAGAAACAACTCAGAATTAATTGTTTTAGTATCTTGAGAACCAGATAATGAGTTGGATAACTTGCCTTAATTTCCTAAGTATTTCCCGACATCTGTGGGGAAAGATAAAAAACAACACATTTTTAAACTATCTGAAATGTTTCCTTTACGAATGTAATAACCAAGAATCAAGTACATGATCTTCGCCAAATAAGGACATTGACGAGTGTAATAGGAAAAGAGGTCGACCGTGTCCTTTGTCCAATGGAAGTCTTTGCTACAGGAAGAGCAATCCTTGGGTATTGCTGTCTCTAGCGGTCTATAATGTTTTAAAGAGGGCGGAGCCGAGGCGATCGGGGGTCGAAACTATTATAGTGCCTACTCCAGAAAATGGTAGTCCTAACTATTCATCTCTGTTGAAAAAGATCACCGGGGAATTATCACAGGCACAAGATTTGGAATACAACGCACATAACTGACGTGAGTTACCTGCTCCGTTTGATATGGTGGCCGTGACTGCGCAGTCGCAGCCGTTGATGAAGTCGTGTGTGAAGGTCCACGGTCCGGCCCAGGCAGCGCCAGTGGGTACTGTGGTATACACCTCATCTGGACTACCATCCTAGGGAATGGACGAAGTAGAAACCATTGACTGTGTCCTGTTTGAAACAGAATTTTTTTTTACGAGCATTTGAGTTTTTACCGAGCTATCGACACTAAAAGTGGTATCAGAGCCAGGGAACTTATTAGGACAACAGATATACGAAGTAAGAAGCAAAAGGAGCTGACGACAGCAGAGCTCCCGCCAGCCGCCCACTATGTGACTTTTGATGACATTGCTGAATTTTATAATTGAGTAATATTTGCCTAAAACAATACCATGGTATTAGAGAGCTGAAGTGTTAAACAGGGAGACGGAACTTGTCATAACTTAAAGCCACTTGCTTACCGTGCACAATGATTTCGTCGCTAACAAGGGAAAGGGCGCATGTTTATGATCTGAATTCTGAAGGCCTCAAAATCTGAAAAGAAGCACTTTGGGACTGACGCCTGTTTGGAGCAAGACATGGAGAGTTTTCTTTATTCCATTTGTCCCGTTGCTTTGTATGACCAGTTTACATTAAACTTCGTACGTCAAAGGCATCTTTCAGACATAACGATGACTATTGATGGTGTAATGATGAATCCTCACAAACCACAAATGGAAAGTTTTACAATAAAGGCACAAAATAAACTGATTTCCTCTTGGAAAAAAATTGCTTTCTGAGTTAATACATACTAGTGATACCCTTTGTCATGTTATCCTAGCAATAAATGGGGAGAAGGCCTGGGAAAACAAATTAAGTGAAAAGAACGTTGACCCCAAAATTGTTAGTTGCAAGGTTTCATCGCTACAGCAGCGTTATTCTCTTCGATAGCCTACACTCAATTCCTTAACTTTGAATGGCTCTATGAGGATTTGGCCTACCTGGAAAGCTACCACGACAGAGACATCCGAGCCACCGTCCATGTTCAAGGTGAAGGTCACGGTATCGTCTGTGGTGACTTCGTTCAAGTCGGAAGTGAAAGTTGGCCTTACTATGGGGTCCAAAACGACGAATGTTCCAGAAATGGTCTCCTCGTTTAGGGGGTTCGAGACCTATTGAGTTGTGTTTGTGTGTGTGTGTGTGTGTGTGAGTGTGTGTTTGTGTGTGTATATGTGTGTAGGTTTGTGTGTTTGTTTGTGCAATATATGTATGTGTGCGCATATCGGAATGTTGTGTTGTTTGTTTGAAATGTTCATGAAGATAAAGCACAAAATATTACTCATTGGTGATTATGCTTTTTGAAAAAATACATCGATACTCAGATGGTTTTTGCTTATAGGAATAGATTCTGATTTGAAACTGCTAAATGGTGGTAAGAGACAGCACCACTTTGTGATGCTAATTTATCATCATTCTTTTAAAATTTAATTAAGGATAACGAATTGAGGTTACATTTGATAAACACTGTCCAGAATAAATTATTTGTTTGAGAAAATTTGGTATATCCTGGGTTTGTCTTTTACTTTTAGCTATAACATAATAATGTTGCAACGGACGTAAAACCCAAACCAACAAACAACAACTATTACTACACATAAAAGATACAAATGGACACTTTATAAACGTTTACAGTGACTTACATTCAACTGGTAAGGATATCCGGCTGCAGGCAATCCGGCCACCACTTCCGACAGCCATTTGTAATTGATTGGATCAGACGACCCTGCGTCCACTTGGATCACGTTACCGTCGAACACCAATGAGGAAACTACGTCAGAGCCGCTGTCAGTTAACCACGTGATTTGGAAGTCTTCACCGGTTGGTGCACCATAGAGTTCTAGTCTGAGGTTGGTGATTCGTTCCTCGATGTACAGGACAAAACTGTCTGTAGCGTAGCTCACCTGTGGAATGGGAGGAGAAAAATAACACGTAGGCTTATATTTATTTGTTCCCATTTGAACATTTTGTTTCCAGATAAGTATACGTTACCGGCGTCTGTGGTGCAATGGTTAGGCTCTTAGCGTATCACGTGGAAGACTCAAGTACAATCGTGAGAACGTCCTGCGCTTTTCTACTGGGACTCGTCCTTCTCAGCCCGGGTTGACCCTGACAGGAAGGATCGAAGTAGCCTGTCCCTTATTTTTTGACATTGCAGTCTTGCAAGAGATATTAAGCCCAAAACCAAAACGAGATTAGAGCTACAATCCTAGCTGCTATACATCGTTGTTGGCAAGCCACTCACATCTAGGTCTCTAGACATACATGTCCTGTATTTATCAAACAAAATGTAAATGCATAAAATACATTACATGTAGGCTACTTAACAGCGCAAAGAACTTATATGACACAAATTGGGAAAGACAAGCAAAACTGAAATTAAGTTTATTTTTAGTAATAACTTAAATCACCTCGCTGCCAAGGTTAAAGAAAAAGCCGAAACAAAAACAAAGAAACCAAACAACAAACAAGAAGTCGCCTTTCCCGAAGAAAAAGTGGTGGCGAGAGAGAGAGAGGGGGAAAGAGAGAGAGACAGACAGAGAGATAAAGAGAGAGAGAGAGAGAGAGAGAGAGAGAGAGAGAGAGAGAGAGAGAGAGGGGGGGGGGGGGCTGGCTTCGTTTGGCTTAGATGTAACGTCTCTTGCAACATTATAAGGTCCTTTAAGAGACATGCTACTTCGACCCAGCCACATGCTACTTCGACCCTGCCTGTCAGGGCCAACCCAGGCTGAGAGGGACGAATCCTAGCAGAAAATCGCAGATAGGCGAAAAGCCTAACCATCACACCACTGACGCCGGTACAGAGTGAGAGTGAGAGTAGGAGAGAGAGAGTGAGAGAGATAGATAGATAGATGGATAGATAGATAGATAGATAAGCAGAGGGAGAGAGAAAGAGAGAGAGAGAGAGAGAGAAAGACACGTTTCAACAGCATTAATGGTTGGAGAACGATTTTGAAAAAGATGGCTTAAAAATTAAACTGAAATGTCATTTCATTAGCAACTTAAATAGTTCAGTCCCATAATCGGTATGTATGCAAGAAAAGCCCAAGGTTATTTTTCTTGCAATGCATCGACGCAGCAAATCTCTCCCTTGTTATCGGAAAAATCCGCTGTTTGGGACAGCTCTTGTACCTCATTGCTGCAGTTGACAAAGACCACGAAGTCGCCCGTTCTGATGTAGACATGGGTTTGTGTCGTGTCGCCTAATGTGCTGGTCATGGCGTCTGTTACTGATGGCGAGAGCGCGTCGCCGAAGTCAAGCGTACACGTGTAGTCTGTTCCTGTACCGATGTATAAGGTGAAGGTCACAATGCTATTCACTTCGCTGTTCGGTGCTGATAGCAGTACTGACGTCACCTGTATGGAAAATATTTTTTGTTTTGTTCATATAGATAAATGACTAAATAAAAAATAAGAACTGTATTAATCACGTTGGGGAAATTTTGGGTACAGTTCCATCAGATACATGTTCTCTAACAATACAAGAATTAATAGATGTCGTGCAGCCAGTCCAAATCAATGGCAAGTAGCATTTTAGCCATGTAGAGTTATTGGTATCGGCCATCAACCGGTTTGTTTCCCTTTCAAATAGTGAAAAAAAAAGATCCTGCTGGTCTGATGAACCGTTGAGACATGGTTGCTTGTTTTGGCAACGAACACACCCAAGCAAGAACGGAAAAGAGGCTTTATAGCTGGACAAAGTATTCTTGATTGTTGTTTTATACAAACAAGGTGTCCGAGTTTTACCATGTGTTTACAATCAAATCATTCAGAAGATCTGAAAACAGTTTCAGATACAGTAGTCCTGAGGTCCCGGTGCCTGGGAGCTGGGAAATTACGGGATCTTAGGCGAACGGGACCCAAGCCGAACTGTCAAGGAAACGGCTCCGTGGTGACCCGCTGACTCGAATAAGCAAGTTTTGTTGATGTGACTCATGCCTTATGTCAGGCAAAGAGTGGTAAGTCTTGATGACCAATTACAACGGTCTCTTCATACTTTTCTCTTATCAATTATGAGTCTCTAGATCAGCGTTGAACCCAATCCCCTCTTCTATTTCTGGAAAAAATGTATAGCTTTCCTCTTTGTTTAGACGTCTCAGTTTTCTTTAAAGCGTGACCTTAGGGATAACTTTGAAATAGTAAAGATTCTGTTCTCTTAAAAACGGAACTTTATGCGAACCGACTAAAAGCGGTGGGACCTTAGGCGTAGACTACTGTACTGCAGTAAAAAAAAAAAATGCTCCTGAGCACTAAAGTTCACTTTGAATGGCTTTCTCTCTACTTTAGGACCTGCAATTTACGAGTCGCACAGATCGCAAGACATGTAAACACCAACAGTATCGCAACATATACATCCATTCTAAACATTCGAATTAAAGCACTCTGTTCCCACTCAATGGATCTGAGGGCTTCGATAAAAACAATAGCAAACAAAGAAACGCAGAAAATTTATTGTCGTTGCGGACATCTAAATAGCAGCCAGTAATTGGGGTGTTTTGTCAACCGTATCTCTATAGAATGTAAGTGAATTGGCAAAACATGTCGTTGAAGTCGTGTAGACAATAAATTATTGATATTCTGTGTCATGTTCTTCATGAGACAAGACAATGTAACAAGTTTATACTTGTGGCGGTTCGTTTGTATTTTCAATACTGAAGACTAAGACGTTCATAGACAGGGTGCTAACTGGTAAAATATGTAGTAGCAACTATACACAAAATAGGATACCTTCTGAGAGACTCCTTTATTTTTAGATATGAAAAGCCGCTATGGCGTTCCAGCAATAATCGTTATTAGGCTAACCAAACCTTCCCTCTCTTTATCAAACCTCGGTCGAATTAGATATTTTTCTTATTCGCACAACTACTTACGACGCTGTCCTTATCACCCCCTTTTTATGTCTTGCCCTTTCTCTTTCCTACTTCTCAACAGTCTGAGCTCACGGCTTCGAATTCTGAGGGAGGTTCATAGGAACTTTTCCCTTGAGGTTTCATGGCTCTGACCCTGTCCTACTAGAGATGGACGTAAACTTCGGAAGTCCTTAGATGCTATCTAAGTATCTATTTATAGAGGCGGCAGCTTCTTTTGCTGTTTTAGCCAATTTGGAAGCCTTGTCTCTTAAATGGCCTCATAGTGTTGCAAGGGGCGACAATCCGAAAATGAATCAACCAGCCAACCGACCCACGGCGCACCTTATCTTGCACGATGACGGTGGTGTAATTATCTCTTCTACTGAGAGCGTTGTAGACAGCCACAGAGATGTTGTACTCCCCAGCGCTAGTGAAGGTGTAGGTCAAGTTGTTCACGTTGGTCGTCGGGGATCCATCTGAGATGTCCCATTCGAACGTCAAGTTTGTACCTGCCGAGACAAGTATGTGATGAGTGAAAGTGACCTGTAGATACTAATATATTCCTAACACGGCCATTGGAGCTAATATTAACAAAAACCAATTGCAAACTATTATTTTATATAGACGGATGAATAAACTGACTCACCCTTAAAAAGTTGGTGAAGTTTTCATTTGTGGTCATTTCTAGTACGCTTATGAGTCCTAATCAACATGTGCTGTACAAAATTGGCTCACGAAACGTTGAAAAAAGCACGTAACAATCCAATATACCTGCCGCTATCATGATTATTATACATCACATAATGGTTATAACTTCCGTAATTGTCATCCAGATTGCTAGAAATTTTGACAGATGGCGTTTTGTACTCATAGGTCCATAAAACTGATGTTGGAACAAACTTGTGATAGATAACTTAAAAGATTAATCCAAGATGGCCGCCACGCGCACTCTTAAAAGATTGAGATTTTCAGGTGAGAACTAAAATCGTTACTACCAAACATGAAGACTTGAAATTTGGTATGTAGATTTTTTTTATCCTACATAGGCTACGTTGAAATAGAGAAAAGTTACAAATCCCATATAGTGGCCATTGTATGTATTGGAATTTACTCACTATTTACAAAGTAGTGTAACTTTTTTCGGTAAAGATGTAGCTGAGAGACTAATTGAACTCAATCTTTTTTGTTATATTTTGATATCTTGTTTTATTTCTAAGCAATAAGACCTCAAATTTGGCAATTCTTTAGAAAAATGGCCATATATCGGCACATCTCAGCACAAGACAATACAACCCATTTTTAAAATGCCATTATTTTTTAGAGTAGGCAAACTTTTTTCCGTCATCTGACAAGTGTTGATTTCTAAATGATATAGTTTACCCCTCCCCCCCCCCCCCCGACACTTTTGATTGAGTAAAAATACATGTAGGCCTAGACCTAATACACCATATGGGCTTTCTCTCTCTCCCCCCCCCACCCCCCTGATAAAAGCCTATAATATGTCGAAACTGTTAAGATTATTTTTTAAACACTTAAAAAAAAAATAATCATAAAATATCATAAATCTAAAACTGGGGACCAGTGGCGGTATGTATCAGCTTGGTGCAAGGCCTTGCGAGCGCGTAGAACGCTACACCTGGGTGGAATTCTTTTTTCGGATGCACAAACACTCGTAATTCTCCACCTTGCGTAAATTCCCTTACACCCGGTGTAAGTCGCTCAAAAACGTACATCAGTGGGGGAGGTCCACTAACGAGACTTACACTGTGCGTAGCCACCAACTTTCTTGCCAAATATTTGACCAAAATACACCTAGGTGTAGCTACGACCTACTAAGTTTACGAGTGTTTGATGCTTGCTGCCACAGACTCTTACTTTTAACTTATACACGGCCCACCAATAAACATATTTATAGCGCACAGTTATTGATGACTTTTAAACAGATGAGAAAGCTCTTTGTCTTTAGTAAGCTTTCTTTTTAACGGTTGTTTATATCTTTCTTCGTTTACAATCCAATGCATATTATGTATGAATGTAATTTTTACCATGTATGTGAATGCCTTTTATGTCTGTGATTATTTATGTATATATCTGTATGAGCGTCATCGAGCACTTTTAGCGGATTTTAGGCGCTATACAAACTAACTATCATTATCATTTTATTATTATTAATTCGGAGGTGACGAAAGGAGTTTACCTGTGTGCTCCACCAAAGTGTAAACGAGTTCCTCGTTTGAGGGCACATAGTCCGGGGCCTCGATGATTGCAAAATTCACTCCTTCTAGAAGGTTGATATCAGTCTGAGCCGTGGCTGTGTTGCCCAGATTTCGGTTGGTGACGGTTATGTCAAGCGGGAAAATGCCGGGACTTCCGGTGAAGGTGTATTTTAAGATGGTCTGCGGAAACATCGTTGGATTTAATAAACCACATAAAAAAATAGGATGGGAGTGGTTCAGATAAATATACATTATGTAGTGTTAGAAATGTAAAGACGAGTAAAGAAATTCCTTCAGAGAGCGAGAGAGAGAGACAGAGAGAGAGAGAGAGAGAGAGAGAGAGAGAGAGGGGGGGGGGGGGGAGAGAGAGAGGTGAAATAAAAGTGACAGTAAGATACGATAAGGGACGGTACGAGTAGTCATATTGATATTTTTAATACTCTCCAAGAGAAATCTGCCATGGCGTGGTAAACACACGCACACACGCACGCACGCACACATACACAAACACACATACACATAAACAAATACATGCACATATTATATACACATACATAAACACAAACACGCGCACTCATACACACACACTCTCTCACACACACAATGGTTATTGTACACATTCTCTCGCACACACACAATGGTCGACCAAGAACCTTGGAGCTGGTGGTATGGAGAGCTCGCAGAAAATGTTTGACACCTTGCCTAGCGGACACACACCCACTTATACATATACAAAATGATCATTGGACGGGCATGTAAAACGACGATAATATCAACCAAGAACCCACCTTGAACTGGTGGTATAGAGGGCTTGTAGAGTATGCTTGACAACTTGCTGGGCGCGCCCGCACACACGAACTCTGTTGGAGAGCCACTTTCATCCTCGTCTGCTCACACAGACAAATACTCGCACAAACACACACACACACGCACACACACACACACGCACACACACGCACACATACACAATGGCCATTGAACGAACATGCTAAACAACCTTGATTTCGACGAAGAAACCGGCGCCTGTAGTGTAATGGTTAGGACCCATGCTTATCACGCCATGCTTAAGTGGGATCCCATGTGCGGAGGATCTTCGAATTTTCTTCTGGGTTTTTCCCTCTCAGCCCGGCCGGGTTGTCCCTGACGGGGAGGGTCGAAAAAGACCGTCTCTTAAATTACCTTACAGTCTTGCAAGGGACAGAAAACTGGCAACCAAACTAAAAAACCGCCAAAGAACCTACCTTTGAGCTGGTAGTATGAAGAGCTTGCAGAGCATGCTTCACACCGGTCGTTGACCCGTCAGCTTTCGCAAGCTGAATCCCGGCACTGGCACTTGTGTACGTCATGAGAATGTCTGAGGCTGCAGAGTCTAGTTCAGTTATTGTGGCTACTCTACCAGATGGTGTGGTCTGATGTATGCCAATGATGTCTCCAGGGGAAACCTCTATTGGAGTCGTCTGCGAGAACCATTGGTCACCAGCAGAGGTGAAGGTCAGCGTTTCAATGGTCTTGACTTCGAAACCATCCACTGAAATTGTGGTACATGCATTCTGTCAGTGAGGGTGTTGCTGTTAAGTCACACAGTGGTTGCGGTAGAAACTAAAAATAATACTATGTTAAGGCGGAGCGCCCACTTACCTGCTTTGTCATTTGCAGGCCAGGCTCATATGAATATCATATATAGATGAGCCTGGCCTGCAACTGACAAACCAGGTCAGTGGACCTTAATAACATATATAAGATATTTTCCCAACGGCAGTACAAAACGATGGGCTCTCATCAATGTTTTAATAAGCCTCTGGCAACACTATAAGGTTATTTGTGGGCTTCCCATTTTAATGCCTGTCGCCGTAAAGATGGCAATTAGAGCCATAAAAGATCTTTTATTTCAAGTCCCTTGAATTACTGTAAGGTCATTCTTAGGCGGAGCGTCCACTGACCTGTTTTGTCAGTAGCAGGTCAGGCTCATATGTATACATCATATATAGATGAGCCTGGCCTACAACTGACAATACATTTCAGTGGACGCTCCGCCTAAGAGACTTGATATTGCCTGACAGCGCCAATCCTGACTGAGAGAGACAGATCTCAGTAGAAAAACGCAGGGGCTAATCCCCACTTAACTGGGAATCGAACTCGGGCAAATAGTTCAGGAATCGTCCCAGCGAACTTCCCGGGATTCGAACCTGGGAACATTCGTGTTAGACTTAAAGTGACCCGCTGTGCCTGACTACAGGCAGTACAAGACTATGTATTGGCATATGAAACGGCACTTCGATTCCTAACAATAGATACGCGTGGTTTTGGAGAATCTACTCATGTGTTATTGAAATTATTAGTCAAAACGGCTGACGTCTCTATAAACAGACAACTAAAAACAAACATTGTAATGCCAAAATTCACTCTATAGAAACTCCCACTCAAGCTATGAACTTGCTGTCAACTGGCTCTGTTTTTTGGGTTAAGATATAATCCATGTGAATTATAAGTTATTTGATTGTGGGTCTTTGTTATTGTATTCTTATTTTGCACTGCTCTTAATATGTTGAAATCTCTGTGACCGGCGTCTGTGGTGTCATGGTTAGACTGTTCGCCTGTCATGCACATTCAAAGTTCGACCCCCAAATCAGGGCGAGCATCTGCGTCTTTTTGTAGGAACCGTTCCCTCTCAGTTCAGTTCGGCTGGACATGCAGGTTCGTAGTGACCCATCTCTTAAATGTCCTTACTGTGTTGCAAGGAAAAACCCAACCCAAAACCAAACCAAAACAAACACATCTCCATAACATCTATTTTCTGTGTTCATTCGTATCACGACCGATAGAGTATGAGACGGAGAGAGAGAGAGAGAGAGAGAGAGAGAGAGAGAGAGAGAGAGAGAGAGAGAGAGAGAGAGAGAGATAGTGAGTGGTATGTAATCTTTTACTGCATTAATTTGGCTCTACAGTGAACTCAGACTCGGCGAACTAGCTCGGACATACTTTGTAGTTCGTTGGACACAAGGTGCTTTGAAGCCGAGGGTATAAGCACATTTAAAAAATGTGATTCGCAAGTTCGTACTTTAGGGAGAACGGTGATGCTTTCAATAGCAGTTCACAATTATGTATATTATAAATCTTTAACAGCTACACTATTATCACTCGCGCGCGCAGTGTTAATTCTGCACAAGCCTATCACAGCCCCCTTTCTATCCACATCGTTTCCTCTGCCCCCCCCCCCCTCTCGCAACCCCCTCCCCGCCCACCCACACACAGCATTGTTTGCATGCGTTTTTCACACCTCATCTCATAATCATTTTTCATCTTCATCGGTAATTTATTTTTTTCTTTGTCTTTATGCAGTGCGTCGTTTTCCTGTTATGTGCGTTTTTGTCATATTAACATTTTCGTGGGCCTGAAGAAGACAGGGGTCCTGTCGCAAGTTTTCCCACTCCATATTTTTCACTTTTCGTCATTTCATAAGGACACACTACACTTATCATTAAAGTTATGTTATACTGTGTATTGAGGCAGTGGTGTGTGATTATTTTCTCTACGTTTTTCTTTACCCCGATCCCCACCATGTTTGAATCCAGTTGGATCCCTCACAACACCAATTGCCAGGCACAGAACAAGAGTGAAACTTAATATTTGTCATAGTGTACCTACAATGTGTATGTACAAAGTGTCAAGTTCCATTTCTTTTTGAACTGGCATGGACTTGGAAAAATTGTTAAGGAACGCCAACCTCAAAGGTATAGGTCTAACGGTTAGGTCATTTCCTTATCTCGTTTTTCTACTTGGATGTATTTTCCAGCAAGCTAGGGCTGTAGACGGAAAAATCATGACTGACGTGAATACTTGAAATGACCATGAAGCAAAAAATGCCATTTGTGTGGGTTTGTGCGTGGGTTGGAAGGGGAGGGGTTAATGGATCGATATATGATGTACCTATAGGCCGTAAGCGGCAGAGGCGAAGTAGCTCGCCTATTAATGGACCTCGCAGAGCAACAAAGGTGCATAAAAGCAAAGGTCACAATGTTTGAGGAATCTCACCTGCAATGGAGCCAGACGTGTCAAACCTGCTGGTTTGAGCACACGATGGTGTACATGTGCCTGTCTGTGAGCAGAGTGCTTCCCCGGGACAGTTTGTGTTAAGTGACGTCACACTGGTCAGACAACTCGTGGCACATCTGTTTGTCTCGTAGCAGTAGATATTGCCACCATCGCAGAAAGGTGTCAGAACCTTGGTGGGAGAAAGATACCCAAGTCGTCAGAGAAAAGCTGTCCCACAATCCCATTTTCTCACGTTTTGAAACGCTATGATTGGTTGGCTTTTCGTGTGGTAAATAAAGATGATACTTTACGAGTCCGAATACAGTCAATGTGAAGAGGGTTATTATATTGAGGCCTATGCGACTCAAACCCATTGCTAACTCTGTAAGAAATATCATTTATGTGAACTGCAACAATATAATTTTGCTGAGATAATGATATCATTAAAATTAGCACATACTGTCCCCCTCACAAAAACCCCAACCCCGCCCCTAAACAAACCTATTTGGCTGGATGCAATATATTATGATATATTTACAGTCCTACACTGCTCAAGGAGATAAAATGTGTTCTGCAAGAAAAGAGTCTCAACTTTATTAGAAGAATGCAGAGGGTGGCAGGTATTGCCATTATACTGGCGCTAAAATGTGCATTCGAGTGTAGAAATCAATGGATGCGTAGAGACGCGAAGAACCAACCAGTCGTCCATTTTTTTTGGCTATCGTTATTGAGTTATTGATATCACATTAAAGCCTGTACATTTCTTTGCCCAAAGAAATTATTGATCTATCAAGAGACGTTGGGGTATTTGCGATTTTTAACAAAGAAGGAGACGTCCGCAATGCACTGTCAGATGAGAAATCATCGAAAAAATGGTCGATAACGTTTAGCGGCTTTCAGAATCGCACTCTTTTCTTTCAAGTATTGTTCTTGAACCTAATTCATCATGAAAGTTGTTTCTAAATGGATATTGTAGTTAGTTGGACACAAAAGGCGTTCGAAGCAAAGAAATGCCTGCCTGATACCTGGAAAATATCGCTAAACTTTTACGAGCTCATAATCCTATGGAGTTAGAGCAATAAATTACATTTCAATAAAGAAAAAAAATTCTATAGCCTATTTTCGTCTCGACGAGATGCTCAATGTGCAGTAAATACATTAAACTTTGCAGTTTTTAGATAGTACAGACTGACCATGACATCTATCGTCCCCGACGTGACCACGCTGTCCAGCGCCATCCTCCAGCCGTAGATTCGACCCGCTGTGGCGAACTCCGCGGAGTGGATCAGGTATACCTGGTTTCCGGCCGAAAGACTCGTCGAAGGGTTGCTGGACCATTGCCCCACCAGGGACACTAGTGGATCTGTTAGGATGGAGCAAACGTTAGGAAAAGACTCACTCACACATATTTTGTTAGTTTTCAGTCTCTTATGAACAAAGACGCCAGCTGCTTTCGCTGTTTTTAGAATCGGGTTGTCTAAAAAGTAGAGAACCCACTGAAAAGGCAACAATTCCCTTACTTTTTACACAAATTGTTTTTAAACTATTAAAGCACGTAAAATTCAAACCAAGGGAGAACATACTTGTCACTGAAATAAGATGAATTTAATTACTTAGACAATAAAGAATGAAATTCTGCGATTGATAATTTTTTTCCATCGTCATCCAATACGTACTTTTCCTAATATGAATACTTTAGACACGTTATTGTAGTTTTGTAGCTCTTGTCATGACTCTATAGATCGTGAATACCTGGAAAATCATTACCGGGTCTACATTGATTCAGTATAATTTGTGACAATAATTGGAAAATCAGAAATGTTCCAAAGCGCCAACCTGCCATACGGTCCAGATGGATGTCTGTCCCGCTCTTGCCCGTGACGACCGCGTCCAGGGTCAGGTCTGTCCCGCGCCAGACGTCCACCTGGCACTTCCCCTCCTCGTGGGTGGCGAACACCGGGTCACAGGTCACCTCGACGTCACTGACCACTTGGTCCAGTTGGAACCCGGTGACAGCCTCAATAGCCTTACAGTGGAGAAAAACATTTTCTGGTGTTCCCACATGAGTGAACTTTGAGTAAAACTGTCTTACGTTCCAGAAAGCTTCAATGAAGATAAATACCATAAGAAATGCAAACAACATAGGATAATTATTGTTTTCTAATATTATTTTAGGTTGATTTCTTTTATGTGGGATGAGGGAAGGGCGAGGCAGTAACTCTTGTAAACGCAAGCCTACAATTACGTAGAAAAATTGCCGTGACATACAAAGTGCAGCATTGACTCCAATTTATTGCAAGCAAGTTCTCAATGCCAAAAAAGTGCTAAGAAAGAAAAAGGAATATACCTTTTGATCTATCTATCTATATATATAGGAGTATAGTTCTCGTCACTGGGATCCAGATTCTATTCGCTTTACAATCTAATTACTCGGGCAAACGAAGACCATTTTGTAAAAACATCTCATCTTCACTGAGATGCAAGCATAGAGGAGAATGAAGAAAAGAAGTATTTCTACACAGTCTGAACTCTTTACTGGTGGTTCTTTGCGCTATTTAAAATTTATTGTTCTTTAAAAATCAAAACTCAATTCTTCTTCTTCTTCTTCTTCTTCTTCTGCGATCCCCTGCTAGAACTCAGGGGTAAGTCACAATGACTGAATTTTAC
>JAUKPP010100667.1:4947-15705 GCA_032273245.1 Phyllaplysia taylori
CCCCCCCCCCCCCCCCCCCCCCCCCAGGGGCTCTCCAGCGGACGTGTTGCCTTTTATCCACAAATTTATAGATAGCAGTTATGAGTTGATATTGTTGTATAAGTTAAAGAGACGACGTTAAAATGTACATCGATATCCAGCCCATAAAACAAATGAACGTCGAGAAATGTTTGGCAAATATACTTATTGAAAACACCCCTACCCCCACCATCAATACAATCATCATCATTACCAACATTAATCAACCTCAAAATCTTAACCGCTGGTGTCATTGTTATCCTCATCGTCATTGCCTAAAAAACGATGCTAGAAAACACACAACGCGGTACTAGCATATACAGTATACCTTGCAAAGTCGCACTCTACTCCCCAAAGCCTGTCTGGACGCCTAGCCCTTGTGTAGCAGTTGATGGTCGACATCGGACATCTGAAAGCAGAAATTAATATTTGAAAGTAGAACGAGAGAAAGAAGGAAAGAAAGAAGGGGCGAAAAAGAATGAATGAAAGAAAGAAAGAAAGAAAGAAAGAAAGAAAGAAAGAAAGAAAGAAAGAAAGAAAGAAAGAAAAGAAAGAGCTGAATTTTTTTTTGGAGAAAACGAAAGAAAGCATAACGAATTGAGAAGTAATACAAACAAAGAACAAGCCTGCAACACTGTAAGGTCATTAAAGAGACGACTACTTCGACCCTTCCTGTCAGGGCCAATCCAAGCTGAGAAGGAAAAAATCAAGACCAGATCGTTCGCGAGCGACAAAAGCCTAACCATTACAACACAGCGCCAGTACAATAACTGTGTTTACATCCTATTAAATTGGTTGTGCAAACTGAAGATTATACAGTGAACAAAATAATTACGGCGTAAAACGAAAAAGGATCTAGAAAAAGACAGGTAGGGCCTACCTCTTAGATATGAGCGCAGTTTTTTGCAAAACAGGCAAGGTTGAAGGCAACCCACCAACTTCACGTGGAGTGAGTAGAAAGAGGATATTATGACGATCGATATTTCATTGCTTGTGTTAAGATTTTACGACAATATCGACGCTGTAAGATCAATTCGGTGCCAAGAGGCGGCGAAGGATTGGTTTGGTTTGGCTTTGGTTTTGGCTTAACGCCCCTTGCAACTGTGTGTAAGCTGTCGAGGCCCACCCGGGCTGAGAGGGGAAAATCCCAGAGTGAAACGTAGGAGAGTAAGAACACGGAGATGACCCCATCTGGAGCCCGCTAATCATCCACCTTGGAGTAGTTCGGTTTGCTGTCAAGTTTTACGTACCTCGCAACACTATCAGGACCAACCCAGACTGAGAAGGGTGAAACCCAGGGGAAAAAGACATAGATCGTCTACACGTGGGATCAAACTTTTCGCATGATAGACGAAGAGCCTAACAATTACACCACAACGCCAGTGCGTAGACTCGAATTATAAACAAAGATTATGGCTAAACATCGTTAGTAAGTTACATGTAGCCTAATTAGTTAAAAGTTACTTATTTATAGAGGCATCGGCTTATTTTTTTTAGCCTGAATTATTAGTACTTTTAGCTGGAAAATATATATTTCGGGATTGCTATGAAGACTACCGTGTTAAAATTTGGTATAGGTCCGTCTTTTCTATCAACAGCTGACCTGTAGAAATTCTTTTTGTCAAATCTTATTTGCAATGGACGGATATAGCTTTGGGCAATACTAACACACAGAGAAAGAAGGGACAGAGCAGACTACACTAAGAACCCCGTCATCAACCTTCCTTGGGGTAATACATAAAAAAAAATCCTTGTTAAACCGCCAACCATGGGACCATTACAACGCTGGCGTATGTAGAAAGAATGACGGTCAATGAGAGCAGAACAAGGGAGGCTATACACATTGGACAAAATGATGAGCTAAATTACGTAGTTATCCCCCTTATCCCGTTATAATGTATGTGTACTCCAAACTGTTCCATAGCGAAAGCAGGCGGTATGCGGGAATGGCGGTAATGCGAGGGGTAGCGTTAAGAGGTTTCACTGTAATGTGGTTGCTTCTGTCAATACGTAATGCCTCCTTCTAGGCCAGTGTTGGCCCTCACCGGCAGGTCTTAAATGTCCTTACAGTGTTTCTTGGGACGTAAGACTGGTAACCGTAACCGAGCTCCCTGCACTGCTACCGGCGTCTGTGGTGCAATGGTTAGGGCACAAACAGTGGATTCGGCTTTCACCCCCATTTCGCCTCGATATTAGGCTAAAAGAATCATCGTCATCATCATCATCACCATCATGAATCATCCTCAAAATCATCATCGCTGGCGTCATCCTTATCCTTATCATCATTGCCATCATCAAAAAAGAAAATGATGCCAGAAAACACACAACGATATTAAAATCAAACAGGCGAATGAAGACGAAAGATAATTAAGGGCAGACCTTATATTATGGCGACCCCTCACTTTTTTTCGCAATTTCTGAGAATGACGCGAAAGGGATGAAAGGCGAACCTACTGTTAGCACGCGCAGCGTATTTCCTGCAGATTAAAACCACCATTCGCCAAAAAAAAAGAGAAGGAAGGGGGATGTTAACCGCAAAAAAATTGGGGAATGCGAATCCACTGTACTTGCACACTATGGTTCTTTGTCTATCATGCAGAAGACCCAAGTTCGAACCCACGTGCAGACCATGATCTGTATTTTTTTGCTGGGAATCCTCCCTCTACAGCCGGGGCTGGTCCCTGTTAAAAGTAATAACAAAGAAGCTCGCTGTTCGCAAGACAGCAGCAGCTACCTTGTACTGTCGTCGTCAGATCATTCTAGGCCTGTCTCAACGTCAAGTCCTCATGAAACAGTGGACGGCAGATCTCTGGAAGCAAAAACAATAGGCTTAGAAGCAGAACGGAACGGAGGAAAGAAGAAAAGAAAGACACTGAAAGAAGTAAGAAAGAAAGAAAGAAAGAAAGAAAAAAGAAAGAAAGAAAGAAAGAAAGACGGAAACAAAAAGAGCAGAAAGAAAGAAAAAAGAAAGAAAGAAAAAAAGAAAGAAAGAAAGAAAGAAAGACGGAAACAAAAAGAGCAGAAAGAAAGAACGAAAGAAATAAGGAAAGAAAAAGTTTTTGGTTTGGCTTCTAGTTGTACGTCCATTAAGAGACGGGCTACTTCGATCTACCTGTCAGGGCCAAACCGGGCCGAAAGGGATGAATTCTAGCAGATAGACACAGATGCTCGTTCGCACGTGGGATCAAACTTGGGTGCTAAGCATAATATGCGAGGAACCCAAGCATTACACCATAAGCGGCCGGTCTCTCACTCCTTCTTGGTCCCTTATATTTGCGTTTACTTTGGTTTTATGTTTTGGTAATCAGGTTTACGTCCCTTGGAACACTGTAATGTCATTTTAGAGACCGGATACTTCGACCCTGCCTGTCAGGGCCAACCCGGACTGAGGAGAGAGTAAAAATCCCAGCAGAAAAAAACAGATCGTTCGAGCTCGGGATTGAACTCGGGTCTTCTGCATGACAGACGAGAACACTAACCAATACACCACAGCGCCGGTGGTAAATTCAGAGACAAACTACCAACCCGAACAGAGAGAACACTGTCCCAGCAGAAGAACTGAGAATATACGATCAAACAAACTGCCCCACGTTGGCCTGGAACTCACGTCCTTTTAGTGGAAGGCAAAAAGGATAACCATTACACCATAGACGACAGCTACCTTGTCAAAGTGCTTGTTCCATAGTGTTTTCTGCCCGCGGCCCACGAGGAGCTAGATCTACCTCGACTTCTTTCCATTAATCTGTCTGGATGTAAATGCCTTAAAACACAGGGCATTGTCTGTCGCAGTTATCTGAAAATGGAAGTAGAACAGAAAATATCAGCGAACGGGAGAAACAAAACAACAATATTGTTATCTTCATCAAAGAGAGGGATCGAGACAGATCTGTGGCCATATGCATTAAGCTAGGCGTGCGACCTTAGACTATGTACAACGGTCCACCAAGGTGTAAATAATATTCTCGGATGCACGGAACACTCTTAAGTCTACACCAAACGTAAATTCCCTTGCACCCGTTGTAAGTTGCGCACAAACTAATGCCAGCGGATGAGTTCTGCTAACAAAATTTACACTGTGCAACGCCGCCAGCTTTCATGTATGCCAATTTCGTCCAAAATAATATACCTTGCTGTAGTAAATAGCTACGACTTACTAGCTCGTACAGCCAATGAAATGTACGTGGGTTTAATGCATGCAGTCACTGATCTTCAACGGTATTGTTGCAAAGAGTGGCCATTTTTATTTAACTTGCCTGGATTATTGTACACTTAACATCATCCACTGGAGAACTGTTTTATCATTAATTGTATTTCGTGTTGTTTGTACGTGATATTAGTGTGGTTTGGCTACCCCTTTCAAGTCCCTTGCAACACTGTAAGGTCATTTAAGAGACGGGCTACTACAACCTGCCGGTAAAGGCCAACGCTTTGCCAAGTGAAGCAAAATAAGTGAGAGAGAGAGTGGGTTTGTATTACCGTACTTAAATTGTTTTGAGCTGGTGGTAAATCGGGCATTATTTACTATGTTTACTTAGATGTATACCCGGTGAAGTACTCGCAGACTCGTAGTATTACGAGGTGTCACTGTAATGTCGATGCTTCTGCCAACACGTAATGCCTCTTTGAGCTCACTCTCAATAAATTCGCTGGGGCACTGTCGTGTAATAGTTAGGCTCTTCGCCTGTCATACGGAAGACCCAGTTCGATCGCGGTTGCGGACGATCTGTGTTTTTTTCTGCTGGAATGTTTTCCTTCTCAGCCTGAACTGGCCCTGACAGTGACAGGCAGGTCTTAAATTACCTTAGAGTGTTGCAAGGGACGTAAGACTGATAACCGTAACCGAACTCGCTGTTACATGCGTCTGTGGTGCAATGGTTAGGACACAAGGACAGTGGCTTCACAGATCACCCCATTTCGCTTTTTAAAAAAGTGTGAGGAAACGGAGGGAAATGGGAAGGAACATGAAGTGACAGCTTTGATTCGCCTTCCTCGACTCGCCTTTTTTGTTCAAGCTAGGCAAATGAAGGCGAAGGAAAATTAAGGGCAAACCTTAGACGACGATCCCTCACATTTTACGCAATTTGGAGAAGTGACGCGAAAGTGATGAAAGATGAACCCACTGTAGCATGCAGCGTATTTCCTGCAGATTGAAAAAACCCTTTCGCAAAAAAAAGGTATTTGAGGAATGATTCGCCTAAATGAGATGGGGAATGAGAATCACCTATGCTTGCACGCTAAGCCTGTTTGCCTGTCATGTGGAAGAACCCAAGTTCGATGCCATGTGCAGATGAGCATCTCTATCTTTCTGATGGGAGCTCTCCATCTCAGCCGGATCTGGTCCCTGTCAAAACTAATAACAAACAAACAAGCTCGCTGTTCGCAAGTCAGAAGCAGCTACCTTGTACTGTCGTAGTCAGTTCACACTAGGCCTGTCTCAACTTCAAGTCCTCATGAAACAGCGGATGGTAGATCTCTGGAAGTAGACATCAATAGGCTTAGGAGCAGAACGGAAGAAAGAAATAAGGGAACAAAGAGGGTAAAAGAAGGAAGAAAGAAAGAAAAAAAAGAAAGAAAGAAAAAGAGCTAAAGAAAGAATAAAAGAAAGAAAGAAAGAAAGAAAAATTATTTTGGTTTGGCTTCTAGTTGTACGTCCCTTGCAACACTGTAAGGTCAAAAAGAGACGAGCTACTTCGATCTGCCTGTCAGCGCCAATCCCGACTGAGAAGGATGATTTCCAGTAGACAGGCGCAGATGCTCGTTCGTACGTGGGATCGAACTGGGGTCCTCCGCATAATAAGCGAGGAGCCTAACCATTACACCTTAGAGGCCGGTCTCTCACTACTGCTTGGTAGATTATGTCTGTGTTTGATCACGTAAGCCAGCTTGGTTTGGTTTGGTTTTGGCTTAACGCCCCTTGCAACACTGTAAGGTCATTTATATGTTTTAAGGGACGGGCGACTTCGACTCTGCCTGTGGAAGGCAAAGAGCCTAAATATTACACTACAGACGCCGTCTACCTTATTCCCAAATGATTGCTTCGGCGTGTTCGCTCCATAGCGCTTGCTGCCCGCGGCTCAGAAGCAGCTACTTGGACTTCTTTTCATCCTAATCTGTCTGGATGCCAACTCCTTCAAAACGCAGGGCATTGTCTGTCGTAGTTATCTGAAAATAAAAGTAAAAGAGAACAAGTCAGCAAGTGAGAGGTGATTGGTTGGTTTGGCTTGGTTTTTGGTTTAATGGCCCATGCAACACTGTAAGGTTATTTAACAGGCGGGACCTCCGAATTTACCTCTATCTCCGATAGGACGGGGTTCGGAGCCATGAAAACATCGAAAAACGTCCCTTGAAACACGGTATGGTAATTTAAGGGATCGACTTCTTCGACCCTGGCTGTTGGGGCAAACCCTGGATGAGATATTGGGTTTTGAATAATAGTTTCACGTCCTTTGCAAGACTCTAAAGTCATCTTAGAGACGGCCACTTCAGTCCTGCCTTTGGGGTCTAAACAGGGCTGAGAGAGACGAACCTCAACAGAAAGACACAGATGCTTGTCCGCATACGGGTATCGAAATCGGGTCTTCTGCGTGATGGGCGAAGAGCCTAACCATTACACCACAGCGCCGGCGCAAAGACTGGAATTGTAAACAAAGATTAAGGCTAAATATTGTTCGTTCGTTCGTTAGTTAGTTAAACCTTACTTTATATAATGTCACCAGCTTCTTGTTGGTTTAGCGTGAAATATTAATAGCTGGAAAATATCCATTTTAGGAATGTTATGAAGACTAATTGAAATACGTTCAGCGTTTAAATCTGGCATAGATCCGTCCTTTCTATCAAAAGTTGTCCCGTAGAAGAAATTGTTCTTTTTCCTTGTTTGGAATGGACGGACATAGCTTAAAACAATAGTAAGACAGACAAAGAAGAGACAGAGCAGACTACACTGAGGACCCCCTCATCAACCTTCCTTGGGGTAATGCATCAGTAAAACTTAGTGAAAACGCCAACCATGGGACCATTCAAAAGTTGGCGTATGGCGGTTAATGAGAGCAGAACAAGGGAGACTAAACTCATATTGCACAACATGATGAGCTAATTTACGCAGTTATCCCCCTTATAGTGTGTCGCACGCCTTTCCATGAGGCGGCAGAGATGCCCCAAGAGACGGGGAGCTTATTGTGTGCATCGAGACACTGGCAAAATGAACACTGTGCCAAGTGAAGCATAATAAGTGGGAGTAAGAGTGGCTTTGTATTACTTCAATAGTTTTGAGCTGTTGGTATAACAGGCATAATTTACTATGTCTACCTAAGATATGTACCCTGTGAAGTAGGCTACTGGCGCATGGCGGTACAAAGAGTTACATGTATTTTAGTTTCCATGCAGTAACCAAACCGTACAACAGCAAAAAGCAGGTGGTATGCAGGAATGGCGATAAAGCGGGGTCGGGGGGGGGGGGGGGGGCAGTATTCAGAGGTTTCACTGTAATGTGGTTGCTTCTGCCAACACGCATTGCCTCTTTTAGCTCACTCTCAATAAACTTGCTGCGGCGCTGTCATATAATGGTTAAGCTCTTTGCCTGTCATGCAGAAGACTCGGGTACGACCCGGTCGCAGACGATCTGCGATTTTTTTTCTTCTGGAATGTTTCCTTCTCAGCCCGGGTTGGCCCTGACAGGCAGATCTTTAATGACCTTACAGTGTTGCATTGGACGTAAAACTGGCAAGCTTTACCGACCTCTCTGCTACCGGCGTCTGTGGTGCAATGGTTAGCGTACAAACACGCTGGATTCGCCTTTCACCCCCTTGACGCTTAAAAAAAAAATGTGAGGAAACGGAAGGGAATGGGATGGAACATGAAGTGGATTCGCCATCCTCCAAACGCCATTTTTGTTCACATCTAAAGACGGCGGCTATAAAATTGATATGGTTGTATTGTTTAAAGAGACCGTGTCAAATTTCACGTCTATATTAGGTTCCTAGAATCAATGCCATCATCATCATCACCAATCATGAATCATGCTCAAAATCTTCATCGTTGGTGTCATCGTTATCCCCACCTACTGTCATCATCAAAAATGAAAATGATGCCTGAAGAACACACAACGGTACAAGAATGTACACAGTGAAATCGAGCGAGGCGAATGAAGACGAACGATAATCAAGGGCAGACCTTAGATGGTGACCCCTCACTTTTCTCGCAATTTGTGGCATTGACACTGAAGGGATGAAAGGTGAAAACACTGTTAGCGCGCGAAGCTTATTTCCTGTATATTAAAACCACAATTCGCCACCAAAAAAGGGAAGTGAAGATGTTGCGCCCGAAAAACGTGGGGAATGCGAACCCACTGTGCTTGCACGCAAAGGGCTCTCTGTCTGTCATACGGAAGACCCAAGTTGAATCCCACGTGCAGACGAGCATCTAAATCTTTTCGCTGGGAATCCTCCCTCTTAGCCAGGGCTGGTCCCTGTTAAAACTAATAACAACCAAACACGCTCGCTGTTCGCAAGACAGAAGCAGCTACCTTGTACTGTCGTGGTCAGTTCACTCGACGCCTGTCTCAACTTCAAGTCCTCATGAAACAGCGGAAGGCAGATCTCTGGAAGAGAAAATCAATAGGCTTAGAAACATAGCGGAAAAAAGAAAGAGGAGAAGAAAGAGAGAGTGAAAGTGGTAAGAAAAAAGGAAGAAAGAAAGGAAGAAAGAAAGAAAGACAGAAAGTAAACGAGCTAAAGAAAGAACAAAAGAAAGATGGCAAGAAAAAAGTTTTGGGTTTGGCTTCAAGTTGTTCGTCCATTGCAACACTGTTAGCTCAATAAGAGGCTACTTCGATCTGCCTGTCAGGGCCAATCCGGGCCGAAAGGGATGAATTCCAGCAGAAAGACGCAGATGCTCGTTCGCACGTGGGATCGAACTGGGGTCCTCCGTATGATAAGCAAGGAGCCTAAGCATTACACCATAGCGGCCGGTCTCTGACTCCTTCTTAGTCTCTTATGTTTGTGTTTGATCACGTATGCTACCTTGCTTTGGTTTTGGTTTTTTATTCATATCTCTTGCAACACTGTAAGATCAATTAAGACTTTGGCTTTGGTTTGGAAATCAGTTTTACGTCCCTTGCAACACTGAATGTCATTTTAGAGACGGGCTACTTCGAGCCTGCCTGTCAAGGTCTACCCGGGCCGAGAGAGTAATAAGTCCCAGCAGAAAAACCCCCCAGATCGTTCGCACTCGTGATCAAACTCGGGTCTTCCGCATGACAGGCGAGAACCCTAACCATTACACCACAGCGCCGGTGGTCAATTAAGAGACAAGCTACTTTGACCGTGACTCTCTGGACCAACCCGAACTGAGAGGGACACTTTCCAGGCAGAACAACTGAGAATATACGATCAAACAAAATGCCACACGATGGCCGGGAACTCACGTCCTCTGGGTGAAATTGCAAAGAGCCTAACCATTGCACCACAGACTCCGACAACTACCTTCTCAAAGTGCTTGTTCCCAAATGCTTGCTTCAGCGTGCTCGCTTCATAGTGCTTGCTGCTCGCGGCCCAGAAGCAGCTTCCTCGACTTCTTTTCCATCCTAATCTGTCTGGATGCCAACTCCTTTAAAACGCAGGGCATTGTCTGTCGCTGTTATCTGAAAATAAAAGTAGAAGAGCAAAACTCAGCAAGTATGAGAGACCAAACAAAAGCCACAATATCTTCATCTAAGAGAGGGATAGAGAAAGGGCTGGTTCTTCAGCGGAATGTTGCAAAAAGTTACTTTTTTTTTTTTAATTGCCTGAATCATCCTACATTTAATATTATCCACAAAAGAACTGTTTTCAGTAATTTTATTTCGTGGTGTTTGCATTTGATTTTGGTTTGATTTGGTTTGGTTACCTGTTTTAAGTCCCTTGCTACACTGTAAGGTCATTTACGAGACGAGCTACTTCGACCCTGCCTGTAGTGTAAGGGCCAACCCAGGCTGAAAGGAAAAAATGCCAGCAATGACTCAGTAACGGGTTGGTTGTGGTTTAATGCCTCATGCAACATTGTAGTTAGGTAATTTATGAGGCCGGACCTCCGAATTGTACTTTCTTCTCCGATACCGCGGGAGTCAAGCAATGAAAACTCCCAGCTTGACTACATGTACGCATATATGAATATAATATATGTGCAAGTTCCAGGTGCCAGCTTAGGAGCAGAATTCTTAGAATCATCTCGAGAAAAACAGAGCAACTACATACACGTAGCTCCTTCACCAACCGATCGCGTTGGTATGACAGTTTGGATTGGTTTGGGTTTTTTGTTTTAAGTCCTTTGCAACACTGTTAGGTCATTCAACTCTGCCTGTCAGGGCCAGCCGGGCTGAAAGGGACGAATCCCACCAGACAAAACGCAGATGCTCGTCCGCAGATTTTACGGCGCTATTGACACGATGAGGCCTTTTCAGCGATAAAAACTCTATTCCTTTGGTTTGATTTCGTTTGTCTAAACCTCGCTTGAAACACGGTGGTGGCCTGGTGGGCTATCCTATGACTGCTGCAGCTGTCGTTTCGGCGCCGGTGAAGAATGTTGCACCACTCTTCTCCACCTGGTCCCGTCATCCGCCACTCTCTAGGAATCTGCGACGGTCAAGTCAGTCCACTCTCTGATGTTATTTTTTTTTATTTTTTTTATTTTTTTTTTATTTTTTTTTTATTCACATTAAGACATACATAAGCACTTGTACAGCAAAGACATCATAGCAATGTTTAC
>JAUKPP010100778.1:4787-15704 GCA_032273245.1 Phyllaplysia taylori
CCTGCTTTCCCCGTCCACACCCCCCCCCCCCCCCCCAACCCACACCCCCTTTCTAGTCTGATGGGTGAAAAGTCTAACCACTATAACACGGAAGCCGGTTTTTAGTATTTGTTTTTCGGTTTAAACAAATTCATTCCCTGCATCAATGGACTTGTTTGATCTTTTTCCCCGGGTTATGCCACATCCAACGTCACAAGTAGCAAGTATATGAATAGCAGCAATGACAAGAGACTAGAAAGAGCTCAGGGAATAAGGCATTAGCAAGTGATAGAAATAGAACAGGCTTATTTCATCCTCATCAATAACTTAAAATAGCAATAGAAAGGCAGCAGAAAAATATAAGTTGTAGGATTGATATAAAAAACATATGGATATAATAATATGCTTCCATATAACGCACTTCTATTGAGCATTCAATGGGTTGTTTTTGGGTTTTTTCCCTGTTTGGAACTATAATTTTGTTTACCTGTAATCTATATCTGACGTCATTGTCCAAGAACAAGGCAGAAATCAATAGCGTTTCGACAGCAGGGCTCTTGATTTCCAATTGGAAATCGGTCAGGCTTTGATCGAGACGATTGGTAACGGTGACTGCATTTATATATCCCTATTGCGAAGCCAAGCTCTATGCTCTTTGAAATAGATTATTACCCCGAGCAGGCCACGTCAGTCCTTTAGAAATCTTTTCAACTTTCTGGAGCATAGGCTTACATTGCAAGCTGCCATTTTACAGGCGCTATCTAAAACGCTGACAAGATCGTTCGCTACCTATAGCTTGGTTCCCATTCACACTTCGGTCAAGTGAGAAAATTCAATATGGGTGAAAATTTCAGTTGCCGTCCAATTTAGTGCCAACAAGGTGACACATTTTATACATGTAAAGTGACTTTCCAAAGGACAAAACACCAGACCCGAATCTGGATTCGAACCTGCATCCTTCCGATTACGAGTCCTGCAGTTTATGTTGTTTTCCAGAACGAACAATCCAGCGCCCAACAATATTTTTCATTGTACATTGATCTCATTCAGGCCACCTTCGTCACAGTTCTATGGACATAATACCTAACAACCCCACAATAAAAATATAATGTTTTCGAAGAAAGATGATTAAGATAGACGAAAAGATGTGTGCGTGTATGTGTTTGTGTGTGTGTGCGGGCATGTGTTTGTTTCTGTGTGTGTGCAGGCATGTGTTTGTTTGTGTTATTGTATTTGTGTGTGTATTAATGTGTGTGGGGTGGGTGTGTGTGTGGAGAGAGAGAGAGAGAAAGAGAGAGAGAGAAAGAGAGAGAGAGAGAGAGAGAGAGAGAAAAGGTGACAACAAAAATATAAAATTATACGTATAGTTCACCAGATTTGGGGCAAGAAATTGATGAGCTAAGAGATTCAACAGAAATGGACAGCATGCAATTTTATATCTGCAACAGTTGACACGCATGTGTGTCCATGTGTCAATCTGCTTCACCTGAAACACACCAGGATAGAACACGATCTTCCTCCTCAGCCCTGCTGTCCTTCAAGTCGCTATGAAAATGCCGGCAACCCCACGCCTACTAAAAGGAAATAAAGTAGAGACGGCATAGGGCGGCCAGGTAGCAACTTGGTCAAACAGGCTCGTAAAAGGTGACATCGGGCTCAAGATATCTCGAAATAAAATCCGATTTTATTGACTTTGGATCGGTTTAGAGGACTTTTCTCCCAAAGCGGTCCATTTTTCGACTTTGCGTGTTATTCTTTGTTTTCGGGGGGCAAACTGTAGATTCTGGTCTAAGGATCAGAGTAGAAAATTTTCTAGTTCAGGAGGAAAATGTATGTGTTATCTTGTGTTGTTGCTTTTCTTGGCTTTGGAGGTTGGTGCAAATTTTTTCTCTTACCCACAAATGACCTTGGAGACCGTAGCCGTATTCCTAAGATAGAAGCTTACCTTACAACAATTATTGCCTTGGGTTGCAGTACCTCGGCTCAAGGTGTCCCAAGTATAATGAGGCTGAGAGCTACAGGCTTGCTCATTCTGGAAATTCCCACTCTTTCAAAGAAGACTATTCTCAACATCGACGTAATTCATAGGAGTATAAACAGGGTGTTGCTATTTGCACTGGCTGTTTTCCAAGAATATTTATACGTCTGACGTGGGGCCTACTAATCAATCTTATTTCGATTTGACGTCAGCAATGAAAATTGAAACCATTGATCCATTTGTGAATCTAAAATGCAGAATGTTTTGGGTTTTTTTAAAGATCGCGTTTATTGTATAGTTATTTTCCGTTTCCCCCCTCTCTATTTTCATATGTGTAGGGGGAGAGTGGGAAGAAGTGGAACAAGAAACCATGAAAAAGGGGAGGGGGGGGGGGGGACCAACAAATCTCCCATACTGTTCATGGATAGGTTGAAACAATATTTCCTCAAAAATGTTTTAACCCCAATTTGCTCTTCATTAAGATCATTTCTTTGTTATCAATTCATCAAAAAACTTATTATTTGATCAAACTGCGCCCTGCACTAATGGTGTAAAAGTGGAGCAATTGGGGTAGAATGGGAACAAAGAAACTAGTTTGGAATAGGCCTTAGTGTGGTAAAATATAAACATGAAATACGTTATTGTAAAATAATTTGCTCTTTTGGTGCCATTTATGTTATTTAAAGATAATAGATTGGGATTTGAGAAATGGAATTAGCGTAGTAGAAAGTGGGAAACCAGCATTGCTCTGTGACATATGAAGCCCCATTTCTTCCGTGCCCACTTCTCCCTTGTCCCCCTTTTCCTTGTCCACTTATCCCTTATCCCACTTCTCCCTTGTCCCATTTCTCCCCTGTCTCACCTCTCTCCTACAAATACAAATCGCATGATGTGCATTTTCGTGAAAACGAAGTGCTGCTGACGCAGCAGGCAAAAGGCAACCCTCCGGGAAACTTAAGCTTAATTGAGTGCTTAAGTAAAAAACAAAACAAGAAGAGGCTAAAACAGCTGAGGCTGGCGCCTCTATAAATAACCCAATACTTACTACTACTACCTTTCCTTGTATAATGTTCTATAAGTCAAGATACCTCAAATAAGTAAAATTGGCTTTGCTTTGTTCAGAGCTTTTCATATGGCTTTGAATAAAATTAAAAAAATGACTCATACTTATTTGATCAGTAGGGCATGAAGATCTTCATTATTGTTTTAAATTTTGTATCCCCAGTTTGACTGACATTCTGAAGGTTGTAAATGTGTGCAATCCGATCAACTGCTCCACAGCAGAGAGATGTGTACTCACCTACTTGTATGACATCTACACAACGTGTTCTCCCCTGCAGGTGAGGAAGGCACTCTTTGCTGGGACTGGGATATTTGTTTTATTGTGGTTTAACAGCACATAATTGACGCCGCTGTGTAATGGTTAGGCGCTTTGCCTATCACGCAGAGGACGTGAGTTCGAGGCCCGCGTGGGGCAGCTTGTTTGATTGAGTTTATCTCCGTTTTTCTGCTGGGACAATGTCCCTCTCAGCCCGGGTTGGCCCTGGCAGGCAGGGTCAAAGTCGTCCGTCCCTTAATTGACCTTGCAGTGTTGCAAGGGACATTAAGCCAAAACCAAACCAAACCAAAACAGCACATATTGACATTGTAAGGTCATTCCAGTTCCTTTAGTTGAATAGTATATGTTAACATTTCCGAAAGATATAGAGGTATAGCACCAGAGCACCCATCAGCTACTTTCTTACTGTATATGGCCTGGAGGGAGGGTGGGGGTTGGGTGTAAGGTCGCTTTGGTCTAACCGGTTCTTTTCACACAACTGTCTTAAGATGCACCAACTAGACGGGCATTGTAAATTCTTGGTGCATTTGTTTTTCTAAGATGTATCCTACTCTTTCTTCTCATATAGTAAACATGCTCCCAAGTAACCAAGGTAAAACATGATTTCTACAAGATTTTGGTGTGATATTTGATCAGAGTAGTCAGTACTCCGGGGGCCCAGTGGTCGAGTGTTTAGTGAACTTTGTTGTACAAGACATGTCAAGCAATGTTGGATGTTGCCACCATCAGACTGGGTGACCACTGCGGTGTGTCCTAGAGCAAGTCACATTAACCCCAGCTCATCTGGGCGCTGCACAGGGGCGACCAACAATGGCGTCGGTATGATTATCAGTTCCCTTTTTTTCTCCTTACGTTTGTATTGTTCGATATATTTGATGTATGCATGACTACGTACACGCCATTGTACTACAAATCTACCTACTGGGATTAATAAAGTCTTCATTTTCATTTTCATGACCTTCTCTATTTCTCACAGATGCGCCACTCTGAGATCTTCAACCCGGCCTACTCTAAGATGAAAGCCACGCTGTTTGCCCAGATTACTCCGTCCTCCACAAACGCCAAGTGGGATCAAAATGAGATGAAGGATATCATCAAAAGTGCCAAGTAAGAGCCACCGGCGCTGTGGTGTAATGGTTAGGCTCTTCGCCTGTCATGCGGAAAACCCCGGTTTAATCCCTGGTTGTGGACGATCTGTTGTTTTTTTCTGCTGGGATTTTTTCCTTCTCAGCCTGGGTTGGCCCTGACAGGCAGGGTCGAAGTAGCCGTCTCTTAAATGACCTTACAGTGTTGCAGGGGATGTAAAACTGGTAAACAAACAAACCAAGAGCCATGGCCCTCAGGATGACACAAAAATTGCGCTGTCCAGAGAATTGTAATAGCATTTGCAGGTTCAAAGATTTAAAACTTCGTAGTTAAAACTTGAAAACATAATTTATCGATGGCCATGAGTGATGTCGAATTTACAGAAGTCCAGCTTCACCCAAAAGTATGTATTGCAAATACAGTTGAACCTGCTTAAGCGACCACCTGCACAAACGACCACTCTCCGTCGACTCCCAAATTATATTTCTTCTATATATTACCCCTCTCTAAGACAACCACCTGTCTAAAAGGACCACTATTTTCTCTATCTTAGGTGGCCGTCTTAGACAGGTTTGCCTGTAATTTGTGTGCAAAATGAGTAAGTCGATAGATTTTAAAGAGAAATGATACATTTCAAGCAGCCTATTTCAGCACTGACCAGTGGTGTACCTGACCACCATGTCATGATTTACTTTGCGGCACCTAAATAATGCTCCATTGTCACCAGTGGTGTAGATCCTCGACAAAACAAACACTACTTTTCTTCATCACAGATTGCCAGATGAACCCAACCGTGTGCACAAGAGTCTTTGTGACTGCCCCACCACCCGGTACAGTTTTGTCTGCAATGCCATGCTGGAAGTTGTTTCCACGCAACCTGACAAGTAAGCCTCTCTGTTCACCACCGTAAGATTTTTTTTGGTTCTCATACCCGCAACCTGGAGGACCAGGTTGTTCATGTTGGGAGCCACAACCTTGGAGCCTATTAGTTGTCTCTTATGACCCATAAGCGGAATGTCAGCCTTATTCTTCTCACCTCCAAGGTCTGCCTGGCTGAGTTGATGTGTTAATATAATGAAAATAGTCCTTTTGGCAAATGATTTTATGTTGTGGAATGATATTTTATTTTTGCTTTATTAAACTTACTGACAAAAGTCTAGCATCAGTAGATCGATAAAAAGATAGCCTAAAAAAAACCCCACCTTTGATCTTAGGGTAGGTAAGATCAAACACGTAGTCATCTGGGATAAGGAAGAAAAATCTCTGAGGTCCTGTGTACATGTTGCCCACATTAAAGATCCCTCGGTGGTTGAAATTTGGAAAAGAGTAGGCCTATTAGGTCGCTGCCTGGGCAAAAGTTGAAAAATAATTCCTACCCAAATACTTTGGAATGGTTATAGGGGCTGAAATGACCTTTGAGAGGTGATTGAGCCGTAAAACCCCAATCAACCAAACAAAGGAGATTGATGTTTAATCTTTTCTTTATATGAGTCATCTATATGCTCCAGTGTCTCTGATTTATGGTTAGGGTCTGTACCTGTCACACCGAAGGCGGGGGTTTGTTCCATACATCAGGCAAACATTTATAATATGTCTTTGTTGTAACTGACAGGCAGGGTTTTTTTGATGATCGAAAAGAAGAAGAAGAAGACAGGCAGGGTTCAAGTAGTTCACTTCTTAAATGATCTTACAATGATAAAAAGGGGCATAAAAACAAAAAACAAACCAAATATCTAGTTCATGGCATTTATATAACCTTACAGTGTAGGTATACAGTAAAACTCAACTGCTATTGTCTCTTATCTTACTTATGTAATCCGCTCCTCTCAACATAAGTTGGCCCTGACAGTAGTCTTGTCTCTTAAACGATGTTTCAAGAGACATAAAACTAAAAAACCCAAACCAAACCTATTATGTTTTATGTACTATAAAAACACTGACAATTAAGCCCGATGATTCACGATGGACAAGACACATGGCACAGGACAAGACAAACACTGCTCACGCTGAGCGACTCACTCACTCCCTGACTACCGGTTGACCTCGCACGAGGAATTGCGTAATAAAACACCCGGGTCAATCGTAGGAAAAGGAACTCGCATAATTCAATGACAATTGAAGGCATGATAATAATCATTAAATCTCTTGATCATACCAGACATTATTACAAAAATAATTGTCTCTCTCTCTCAACAGTTTACGCAACATCAACGTGCTGGCAGTGTTGTGTGCAGAGCTGACGGCGCACTGTAACTCCCTGAGCCAGGAGTGGCTGGGCGTGCTCAAAGCTCTCTGCTGCTCCTCACAACAAGACCTCGGCTTTATTGATGTCCTCACCACCATAGATGTGAGTCAAGGGGGCAAATTAATGGCACTTGTAGTAATGGTGGATATTTCCATGTAAATTGATGGGAGGAAGGAGAGAGATGATAAAGGAAGTGGCAAACTGGCTAACGCCGTATACCGTTAGATAACAAGATAGGTCGATAGAAAGGTCGACAGATGGATTTTGAATAAACAGATAGACAGATCAAGTTATTTATTTATAGAGGCATCAGGTTCTTTGGCTGTTTTAGACGAGATAGATAGACAGATAGACAGATTGATAGATAGGATAATAGATAGATCTAGATAGATAGAGATATAGGTAGATAATCTTTTTAAATTAATAGATAAATAGAGGAAAAAAATAGATCGATGGAAAGACAGACAACTATGAAAGTGCGAGCGTGAAAAATAAAAATAGGCAAAGAATGAGAGAGAGAGAGAGAGAGAGAGAGAGAGAGACAGAGACAGAGAGAGAGAGAGAGAGAGAGAGAGAGAGAGAGAGAGAGAGAGAGAGAGAGAGAGAGAGATGGAGATAAAAAAAAGGAAGAAAGGAAAGAATTAATCTTATGAATTATAGTACTCATACATTCACTTACCTGACAGTTTGACTTTTCCCCCCAGAAATTCAGCACCTCCCACCACCACACTTAGTTCAATGTTCAACTCGGGCCAGTACCGTTACACGTCGTTCTCAGATTGCACCTGAAGGATGAAAGAGATACGGAAAAATGAGTGCATGATCAGTAAGCTAATTTTCAGAAATTCAGTGAAATTGGCAATGTTGTCAGATGTTGGGTTTTTAGATTTTCTATTATTATTTTTAAAATTTAATTTTTTTCTAAATTTCAGTAATTTCTTTTATGATAGCATTACCACTAAGTCTTGACAAGTTTCTTTCAGGAAAAGGCATGCACCAATCAAGCGCAGACCTACACTGTGCTAAATACTCTACTCTATAGGGACGTAGATACGCGATTTTGTGCGTTATTAAATGTGAGTATACGGTCACTATTGGGGAGTGGGAAACCTAGTGGAGATTATTGTTTACACTTGTTCGTTTGTTTATTAATTTTTGTTGTTGTTGTAAACGCTTTGCGGTCATGTCAGAACATGAATCAGGAAAACAGATTAAGTCCATAGTAAGGCGGAGCGTTCACTGACCTGTTTTGTCAGTTGCAGGCCAGGCTCATATGCATATATCATATATAGATGAGCCTGGCCTGCAACTGACAACACAGGTCAGTGGACGCTCCGCCTAACACCGAAGAAAAAGGTAAAGCAAAAGACCCCACCAGAGCGCCCGCCAAACATTCAGAGACTGCATTTGGTTTGGTTTGGTTTGGTTACCACTTTTACGCCCCCTACAACACTGTAAGGACATTTTAGAGACGGGTTACTTAGACCCTTCCTGTCAAGGCCAACCCGGGCTGATAGGGAAAAAAATCCCTGCAAAAAAAAATTTCCACATCTTCCGCGCTCGGGGATCGAACTCGGGTCCTCCGCATGATAGGCGAAAAGCCTAACCATTACACCACAGCGACGGTATCCACTAGTACTTGTACATCCTAGTTCTGTGTTTTCATACATTGCAATGTTAAATGCGCTTAAGTCAGAGCGTCCACTGACCTGTTTTGTCAGTTGCAGGCCAGGCTCATCTGTATATACATATGAGCCTGGCCTGCAACTGACAAAACAGGTCAGTGGACGCTCCGCCTTAAGGAACGTTAGTAAATAGCCTACAGTGACATTGCCACAATAATACAATACAATGAATATTCATTCTTGAAGCATTCCTGCTAAGCCAAAACCACCAAAGAAGCTGGAGCCTCTATAAACAAATAACTTCTAACTAACTGACATTTCTGTACCCAAACGCTATCTGGATTCTATTGTCTGGTCATCGCCGCTGGTAATTCTTTGCGATGATGTTGTTTGCTGAAGATTATTACGTTACTGATGAGATTTGGTCAAGGATTCTGCTTAATTATCAGCTCAGCCGGCTGCAGAGATGTCTTTTTGACATGATGCATCAGATGGTTATCTGGTGCATTGAAAAAAAAAGGTATTTTAAATTTAAACAGTCGCCCAGTTGGCTTCTCTAAAGATGTCTTTTCACCAGACGGTTAGATTCTAATCAGTCACGTAATTTCTTTTCTGGGAATCAGTTCATCCATGCCCCTCTTCCTCTTCTTTCACCACTCTCTTCTTCTTTCCCCGCCCTCCCTCACCCCACTCATTCACGGAGTAGCAAACAGTCACATCTCCCATGTCCACCTCAATTGACCTCTGCACCCCGGAGCGCTCATTATGGCGTGGGCAGTTCATTAGGAGCCTGTCTGACGAAATTACAATCTGTGGCCACTCAGCACGCCGTGACTGGACAGTGGTCAACGCGTTGGCCTCATAATTGTGGCTGACTCACTGCCCTGCCCAGAGTCGGCCCTCTTCTTCTGTGAGATTACATCTCCTACTTGTACTTAGCCTTTGTGATGGGATTATCAGTTCTCCGAGCTAGTAGTTTTTCCGTAGGAAATTGGGTGAAGCAGAATGGGATGTATTATAGAAAACCTAATGGGAATCGACTCAGAGAAAACACAAATCGCCGTTGCAGTTTGCTATCCGTGTATAATCCAATATTCACAAATCCAGTTTTCATGAGATTTGAACTAAAATAAAAATATCGATGTCGAGATATTTTCCATATTGGTCAATTGATAAAAAAAAAAATGGAGAACGACCAAGGCACACGTGCCGACAAAATCACAGAAATTGTATGCAACACATGACATGTCATCACTGTAAATAAGAGAATGAAAAGCAGTCCCATACCAACAACACCTCCCACTACCCCAAAAAACAACAACCCAGCAAAAAAACAAAAGCAAAATCAAACAACAAACATACAAACTAACCAAAACAAATAAAAAGCAACAACAAACAAAACCCCTAGAACCAAAAGCAACAAAACAAACAACAACAACAAAACCCCAACAACAGCAACATAACAACAACAGCAACAACAACAAGAACAACAGCAACATCATCATCATGGTTATCATCAACACCAATGATACCCCCCGCCCCTCAATCACCATCACCGCCACCACCACCACAACAACAACAACAAAAACAACAACAACAATAACAAATTACGTCTTTGTCTAGAAAAAAAGACGTACAAAGATGTCGAAGACGGAGCGGTAGTGGGTCAGCTTGCCAGCTTCTTTGTCTCCAAATCTCTGATGAGATAATATAGCGCTGGACATTACAGACAACCAAGAACGTAATGGGAAGCCCGTATGTGCAGGAGAGACAAGGATTTCAGAGCACTTTTGGAGATTCTACGCCAAATCAACTGAGACATCCGCGCTCGACCACGCAAAAGTTCCTAATGTGCAAGAAAAGAACAAAGTGGGAAGGAGACACAAAGCAAAAAATAAAACCAGCGAATGGGCGAAGGACGAAGACTAGTAATGACAATGACGATAATGATTATGATAATGATAACAAAAAAGCGAGCAGTGTTTTAGTGCTGGTGAGTGATGTATGGATCTTGGACGTTAGACGGGGAAATCAAGCGAAAACTGCGCGTATTGGAAGGTATTAAGAAAAAAGTCTAAGAAAAGAATTTGGAAGCATTAGCGTCACTTTGCTGGCCAGAAATAGACGAAAAGAAACAACATGGCTAGAATCAAGGTCTGGGTGGCAGGGTAGGGTGGTGAAAAAAAGGGGGAAGGAAGGGGGGGGGGGGCGGGAGAGGGGGGGGGGGCTTTCTCCAACAGATGGTGCATTTCCAGCGCTGTCGAGTTCGTTCAAGGAGATTCGCAGTGTCGGGGAATCGTGGGGAAAAGCCTGCTAATGGTTCTGGACCTGTGAGCCATGCTGATAGCTCCAAATGTGCTGGCGCGTTTGTGTGTATGTTGCTTGTGTGGCTGTACATGTACGTGTGAGAGGATTTCTTTTTCTTTCTTTTCTCTGCCTGCCCCCGTCTCTTTCTTTCCTTCTTTCTTTTCTATGTAGGCTATATATTTGGTTCTTTCTTTCTTTTATTTATATTTGTCTGCCTGCCCGTCTGCCTGCCTACCTGCCTGCTTGCCTGTCAGTCAGTCAGTCAGTCAGTCAGTCAGTTAGTATGTCTGTCTGTCTGTCTGTCTGTCTGTCTGTCTGTCTGTCTGTCTGTCTGTCTGTCTGTCTGTCTGTCTGTCTG
>JAUKPP010100889.1:0-15702 GCA_032273245.1 Phyllaplysia taylori
AGACGGGCTACTTCGACCCTGCCTGTCAGGGCCAACCCGGACTGAGAGGGAAAAATCCCAGCAGAAAAAAAACCAGAAGGGGGATCGAACTCGGGTCTTCCGCATGATAAGAGCCTAACCATTACCCCAAAGCGCCGGTGAGGGCTTAGTGTCTAAGAAAAGTAGGCCTATACTGGAAAGATGGACAAGGAGAAGTATACAAGCTATCATTATTATACACCTTTTCCCGACCAAATTCGTCAATAGCCACTTCAAATTCGACATAGACACCTTAATTTCGACATTGCCCAAGCAAATTCAACATAGACCGTTCAAATTCGACATAGCCACTTCAATTTCGTCAAACGCGTCATAAACGTCACTTAGCCACTTCAAATTCGACATAGCCACTTCAAATTCGACAACAAGTAAAGAGTCTCCCTTTGTATAATGAATGCTATGGAATTTTATAAGGGTTTTTTTCGGGGATTTTACGCCTCTTTGTGATCACAATCCTATTCATATTAATAAAAAAGGTTCACAATAATGGTCACAGTTCAAGAAAGAAAGACTAATGACACTTCTGAAAATTCTGACATGATACAACATGTACAAATGTCCTCTCTCATGGACCTCTAAATACTAAGTATCTGGCAAAGGGCATGCCTCTCTCTAGTAATTATAAATTACCACTGCCTGACTGGGGCATGTCCTCTCTCTAGGACTTCAAAATTACAACTGCTTGAAACCCATGTGGTTACTCATATGGTCACTCACACTAACTGTGGGTGAGTACAAAAATACAAAAGCGTAAGTACAAAACTACGCACAAAAAAGTACTCACACAACTCACAAGCAGGAAACACGACAAGTATAGATTTCTAGTTAAAGGGATATAACTAGGTAATTACTAATTGAGAGATAATTAACTCGATTATTTCCCTTTGACCATAGCTGAGTCCGACAACTAATAATAATTTTTGTGATTTGCTTTGCATTGCCATGTGTAAAAATGAATTTTTGAGAAATGTTTTAAGAGGTTTTTTTTTAAAAACTTGCTCTAAAAGTTTAATATTTTGAGAGAGAAAAACCAATTTAAAAAGAAAAAGAGAGGGAAAAAAGTAGCCTCATAATATGAATAAAATTTATTTTAAGGGGTTATCACTGTGGAAAAACTTTCGATAGACCAAAGAGCTTCTCTCCGGATAGACTCTACTGTGGAGTTGTCTGACTTCAGTGTGCTTAAAAAAGGGGCGTCATGAAGTCACCCGAGCGCTGACAGAGTGCTTAGATGATTGTCAACAGTCGAATCCTCAAACTTCTGTTGTAAGGAGCAATTTGCCAGGTTGGCAATTGATATTAACTAGAGAACATCGATTACAAAAAAAAAAACCAAAAAAAAACCCAACGTAACTACATTAGTCCTTCTCTCCGGTTTATCATACTCGATGATTAATAAACCGTGCTGTCAAACAGTAACAGGCAAATTACTTTTTAGAATAAAGCTTTTCCACAAGTCACGCGGAACCTGCCACTATAATGATAATATTATTACTGATTGTCACCAACAGAATGCCTACAGAGAGCTTATAACAGGCTTACAGTCAAACATGTCTAAGACGACCACTAATCATCGAGAAGAAAGTGGTCGTTTTAGACAGACGGTCGTCTTAGAGAGGGATATTGTATAGATGGAATGTAGTTTGGGAGTCGACAGAAAGTGGTAGTTTAGGCAGGTGATCTTCTTAAACAGGTAGGCCTAGTTGCTTTAGCAGATTCCATTTATACCTTCTTGCAACATTATTAATAGCCTAATGGTAATATGCTAACAATTATGGCTACTATTATTCTTATCATGTTTGATATATGGATTTTGTTATCATTGCCATTAGGCCTGTTATCAGCCTAAGTAGACTTTTATCTTTGGGTCTTATAATCGTTGGGTTGTTGTTGTTGTTGTTGAGGAGGTTCAATTTTCTTTGTATTATTACCATTATCGTTATAATAAGTATTAGGCCTATGGGCTTATAATAGTAATCAGGCCTATTGATAAATGTGGCTACTTTCCTTATTTACCAATGTTTGATTTGGGTTTGTTGCTGGGCTTTGTTGTTGTTGTGGTTGTTGTTTTTGTTGTTGGTGGTGGTGGTGGTGGTAGTGGTTTTTTATCGAGTCTACTGTTGTCTCCACTCCATAGCACTATGAATTGCATATATTACTATAAGACGTACATTACCTTTTTACATTGCTCATGGATAAAATAAGTCTTCTTTCTCAGTCGTGACGATCAAACGATTCTAAATCTCCCTTTAAATTCCTGGTAGCCTACATGTTAGCCTAGGCCTATAGGTCTAATGTCAATGATAGGCTAGTAATATAATGGGCCTATTCAAAACCTTTTAGCGATAAAGATATATGCTACAGATCAAGGGAACTATGGCTATGCGGTGGACAGAACCTTTTCAGCTGGTCTCACTCCTCCAGGACACGAAATAAGATAGTTGCATTAAAATCTATAGGCCTAACGCTCTCTGCTCCATCTCCCTCGGGCCTAGGCCAACCAAAGACCCTATATACTACGTAGTATATAGGATCTTTGGGCCAACTTCACTGCAACGGCTGATTGGCGTAAGATCAACAATGCGTCATGTATTGTCAAACCTGTCTAAGACGACCACCCAACAAGGAGAAAAAAATGATTTTTTCAGACGGGTGGTCGTCTTGGAAAGAGGTAATGTACAGGCTAGAAGAAATGTAATTTGAGAGTCGATAGGGAATGCAGGCGTTTGTGCGGGTTGTGGTTTTGATCAGGTGGCTGCTTTCAACGAATTCAGTCCTTTATCTGGCAACCGGAAAAGGCCAAGACTAGAAAGCGAAAGTACGATTGCCAAAATTGACTGACTGGTGACGATTGCTGAGTGTGATTGTGAACACCGCTGCTGCTACAAAAGCTATACTCAGCAAAATACAGGATGCCACGTTTGATAGATATTTTGTTTTTCTTTTATTTCTTCACACACATTCCTATCACCATAGTTGTGGACCTGCAAGCTATACTACCTCTGGATTTCTACCCAGCGAAGGTGGGTCAGTCTCAAAAAGTCTCCTCACTCCTCTGCAGCTCAGTCAAGTCGACAGCTGGCTCATCATCACGTCATCATTGTCATCATCTTCATGAATCACTCCATTCATTGCCATCGCCTTCATGATTTCCGTCGCCAATAGCCAGTATCGGCCTCCATCAATAAGCTTATCAATTGGTATCTTCATCGCTTTGGTTTTCAGCACCTCCTAGATGATAATGATGATGATGAGCAGAGCACCAGTGGCGGGCAGTGGTCTCTCTGTCATAATTTTGTATAGATCTAGATATCTAGAATGGGATGCACAAAGCTAGTCGGACGTTTTTTCGACTAAATGCGCCATTCCATAAAAGCGTTATTTCGATATGTGAGTAATTTTCAACTTAACTCACCCTGCCAGCACGTGATTTTGTGAGCTACTGTGACTGTGAGTATTGCGGGTCATGGAATGGAACACTTAGTCGAAAAAACTTGCGACTAGCTTCGTGCATCCCACTACTAGATATCTAGATCTAGGCCCATATGTGACAACATTGCTATTCTCAAAATTTTGTAGTCAACTGCCACTTTTACTTTTGTGCAAGAGAGTCACAAAAGTGTGCTTGTCATGCTGTAACGTCACACCGTAACGGTCACATTTCCAAATTTTGAAGTGGACCATAAAATACTAAGCCCTTCAGCCTTCAACCAGTGCAACATTCAAGTAGTTTAACATCTTGCCTACATCACGTGTGAAGAAGACATTCAGGGTTTTTCTACAGAACCTGAAAATTACAAAAGAAGTACCGGATTTGAAAAAAATGTCCCTTTTCTGTCATGCCGTAACGGTCAATGATTTATATAATGTAAATTGACCCCTGATTTATCTTGCTCAGTATATTTAAATAGGTCTCTAGTATCTACCAGTGGAATTTGATCTTCCTAGTGCATCAAATAAACTTTCTAGAGGCCAAAGAACAGCAAAAGTGAGGAATTCCGTCTCTCAGTAATACTTGGAACTGCCCTAACTACACTTCCGAAGCCACTATTCCTAGCTTGTGAATGATGTTTCCATAAACGAGTCCTCTGAAATATTTATCAAATTACTTCTATTCATTTTCTTTTGAATCCCTTTTCAGCTGCCATCTGACAGGAACTCATAAAAGTATTAAGTGTGTCTTTTGGTTTTTCAATTCAGAATGTACTATTCTCAGGTAGGACTTGGTTTGCATCTTTATCTGTAAAAGAACCATTTTGTGTTGCCCATATAATATATATATCTATTTTTCTTTGCGTTCACCTCCAGGCAATTGAGCTGAGAAAATGGTACTGCTCGGTCTTCAGAGATCCTATGATGATGGAACCTCCCAGTTGGTTCAAGTCCTTTGTGGCATGTGAACTTTTTCTGCAGCTTCCGTTCTTCTTCATTGCCTCTTACGGTTTTCTAAAAGGTAAGTGTTCGCAGTTTGCTTGCTTGGTTAGGGTTTTACGGCTGGACGACTCTATAAAAAGTCATTTCAGCGCTAAGCATCATTCCAAATTATTTGGATAGAAATTCATTATATAGAATTTTGCCCTGGTGGCAGCCTATTAGGCCTACTCTTTTTTATTTTCAACCACCAAGTGATCTTTAACATGCACACAGGGCCTCAGAGATTTTTCGTCCTTATCCGAAAAGACTAGGTGTTTCATTTTACCTGCCCAAAGATCGGGGGGGGGGGGGGGGGGGGGGTGGTTGGTTGGGCAGGAGTAGGCCAGGAAGAAGAGAAGAGGAGCAAGGCAGGCAACAAGAGTAGCATGGAGTCGTAGGAGTGTGAGAGGAAGAGTCAGACAATTAGTTGAAAGAATAGACGAGGCATAGAAAGAGGAAGGGAAGAAAAAGAAATAAATTGGGGATAACATGCCGGCACTTTCCTGGGTTCGAACCCAGGACCATTGGCATGAGAGGCAAACACTATAACCTTAAGATCACGAGAGACCCTGAGTATGCAGTGTTCCCTCACATAATGCAAGACTCTATGACTGCTCACATCCTATCTCAACTTTTACTGCATCAATGAAATGGCAGAAACTTTTACCCATTTGATCATTTCCACCCATGGAAGTAATAATACTGTAAATCCATAGGTACACTCGAGTGGAGTCAAGCACAAATAAACTAATTTAAAAAATATTTTAAATTTTGAATTTTTTCTTTTTAACAAAAGTGTCATCCAATTTATACACGTTTGCTATTAGTCAAGTGACAATAATTACATTGTCAAACTGTAAAGCTATTTTTCTCGCCTTTTCTATTCTCACTTAGGAGTGTGATGCAGTAACTACAATAAAATCTTAACATTATTTAATCCACTGGGATAATTTTTTCACTATTTCTCAAGGGAGCAAGTGATACTGATAGTACATGGCCAAAATGCGACTTCCAATTTTTTCGAATGGTTGCACAGCATTTTAAACTTTATTGATGCGAATCACATAATTGCATCAAATACTTCATAAGAACTACACAAGGAGACATAATTCAATATACTGGAAGTAACACAGATGCAGGATAGCTAGGCCAGAGGATGTAATTTCATGCTTGTGGTAGTAATAATCCATTTGCTAAAGTGAAATCAATACTTTGACTAGACTGAGACACGACTAGATTCAGATGCACATATGTATTATTTAAGTCTTTATCTCCAAGCAAGTTTCCCTACAGGGATCAATAAAGTTGTATTTTGTGTGTGTGCAGGTGGGGGAAGGGGAGGGAGGGGGATCCATTGTGCCATGATTGGAGTGCTGTCTGTTGAATCAATTAAAAGTTAGAATTTGTGTTGCTATAATAAGCTCCTCTTTTTTCCAGGTTGAGACCCAATAGATTTTAGCACTGTGGGGGCAGCTATAGTTAAGTATGTTTGTGGTCAACCTTTCTCTTATTTTTATTGATTTTATAACACTTTGTACAGTGAAGTGATAGTTGACTCTACACATTTAGCATTATGACTAGACACATCCTTGAGTCCCAATGGCTAAGTTGGGGGTACTGGCGTTTGTGGTATAATAAAATTTCTTAATTTTGGGGTGTCTGTGTACATTTGCACATATTCTCTGTTGGTGCACTGTATTTTAAAAAGGAGGGTAAACAAAAGAAGACAGAAGAAGGCTAAAGAGACCAAAGGGAAGGCAGCATAGAAGCATTTGCTTTTTAGAGGGTATATCTTAATTACGGAGCCTTCACGTAAGTTGTTCTTCATTTGTGTTTTCAAAAGTTGGTAGCTATGGGTTTAAATCTGTATCCGGCACTATCACTAACCTTGTAAAAACACTGTATGTTGTTAGCATAGATTGGGACTCAGGAAAAGAATTTCCAGAAATATTGTCTTGTGGGGGTTGGCTTCCTTTCTCTAAACAACTGTGACTCCACTTCAATCTGTCTGAATTTTTCTTATGTTTATTTCTCAATTCCCTTTTGTTTTTATTAACAGGAGCTCAGAAATGCCCCTGGCTGAGGTGGCCCTGCGTGGTGTACGGGGCCCACGTGGCGACCACGCTGATTCCCATCATCTACCACACACTGGTGTACGACTTCTCCGAGGGGAAATACCCGGGGCCGAGAAACATGGAGGAGAGGCTGAAGCTCATCTCCATCTACTCCCCGTACTTCTTTTTCCCTCTCTTCATCATGCTGGACGCCTTGTTTAGCTCTGTGTACAGACACAGCGGAGCTCTTCATCACAAGAAACATAAATAGAAGTTTATTGAAGCCGGTACAGGCAATATCGTTGGTTGTTTTGCATAAGGACGAATAGTGCAAGGGTTTTGGTGGGGTATTCGCCTCTTTGCTAAACAAACAACATATGTTGTACTCAATTGTCGAAGCCTAAGCAAGTTATTATTTTTTTTACCTGGTTTGGGCCATGTTTAGGGCTGAAACAGCCAAAGATGCAGGCGCCTCTATAAACAAATAACTTTAAACTTTTAAACTAGAGCCACGTTAGGCAGTGAAACCTAAAGTTTATTTTTGTACCTTCCAGGTACACAAAAGTGATCATTATATTTTTACGTGGGGAGGTTTTATTTTTAGGTTTTTAGACATTTTTCTATCATTGAAATACATTTTGTGTGCTGTTGACATTCATAAAACTAGCCATCATCTTGGATTCCTATTGCTAGTTTCAGAGAGATATTTTTTTGTGGAACTGTCCATAAATCTGATTTTCAAGGAATGAGTTGGGGGGTGGGTGGGGTTTTCGCATTAGATTTGCCTTTGAAGCAGTATAACAGCTTTTAACACATTGTGGCCACTCGGTGCATATCTGCACCGATCCAAATTTGCCTATGCAGTCACTCTGCGCATATGTGTGTCAAGCCCGAGAAACACTTTTGTGTCACGACTGGCCGCGTGTGACCGTACGGGCTCTTTGTTTGTTTGGCTATGTGACTACAAAGCTTTAGGACACATAAAATTGTTTTTTTTTTTAGAAAACTTGCATTGCTCTTAGAAAGTGAAGGACAACCTTTTTTTTAGTCCCTAGAGAACACACAGTGTAAGTTTGAAGCAGATCGCTCTGTTGACATTTGAGAAACATTATTTATGTACAGCATAAGGGCTTTTGTATAAATAATCCTACACTTTTGTTTGAATCAGGCCGCAGGTTTCCATGTCTTGCAATATGTTGGCAAATGCAAAACCCAGTTTATGATCATTGCTTTTCAAAGCTAAAATATATGTAATATAATTAGAAAGTAGTTGCAGAATTCAATTATTGTGTAAACCTGAACCCCAATAGCAGATGGAGAGCAGTCAGGTTTCACTGCCAACCATGGCTCATTTAGAAGAAAAGTCTCCATTTTTGTTTTTGGTCTTTTTTTATGTAGACATTAACTGTCAGCTTTACTGTAAGATTTTTCTTTTTGCTTTTTTTTATCTTGTTTGAGTAAGCTGCAAACTATTTAGTGCTTGAATATCACTTTTCCATACTTTCTTGGATTGCCTTACATTTATTATAATATTGTTGGTGGAAGACATTGGGCTAAAACAGCTAAAGATGCTGGGGCCTCTATAAACAACTAACTTTGAACTTTTTTTTCTAACTGGTGGAGGACAATTTGCACCACATCATCACCAATGTTGATATGACTGTATAACGACCATAAGAATTTGTCATGTCTATGCTTGAGCTTACAGTAGTTGAGAAATTTCTGACACAGTTTTTAGTGGACCAATGGACAATCAAACCCTTGCGCATACTGGTATGAAAGCCTCATAAATTTTAGTACAGTAGTCTATGTCTGAGATCCCACTGCTTTTGGTCCCAGTTCGCTTAAAGTCTCACAGTTTTAAGAAAACAGATTTTTTACCATGTAAAAGTCACCCCTAAAGTCATGCTTTGAAAGGACAAAGTTGCCTAAGGTCCCGCATTTCTGGAAATATTTTACCTAATGAAGTCATGCACTATCACTGTTCACATTACTGTCCTTGACAAAACTCGTCATCCTCTCTCTCATGAGTATGAAATCTCTTTTAAGCTCGCTGAGGAGGGATATGGGGTAGGCTACGACGTCAGCCCCAACGGGATCATGCCAAGGTGTGAAATGGTTCAAGCCGAGTTTTCCCAAGTCTTCCCCTTGATGGTTCACCTAGGGTCCTGTTCGCCTGAGGTCCTGGGGTTTTATACTCCCAAGTACTGGGACCTTAAGCATAGACTACTGTACTTGTAACACACTCAAAATTGTTATGCACGTAGTATAACCACAGTCAGTCCATATTTGACTGCTGGAGCAATTTGATTGTCGTGTTGGCTGCTCAAGCAAGTCATGTTCTTATTCTTGCACTTGATCATTGATTATGTACCCAATCTTTACTCAATGTGGTGTTGGCGATATTACTGAGAGAATGCCAAGTTCTGTGTGGATAAGTACATTGTTAAATATGATACGTGGAAAGTAAAGACATACAACCTGTCGATCTAGCAATTCACAAAGTGTAAAACGGATAAAAAATCATGATGACACACTTTATACAGTAGAAACCGCATATCCCCACGTCTTAACTTGACATTCGGTTTAAGGCGACACAATTTGGAATTACCAACTTTTTCTTTCTTTACTACATCGGCATCCCTTAAGTCGACTTTCTCATTACTTGACGTGATTTCTATAGTCCCAGCAATGTTGGCTTGTGCAGGTTCTGCTGTAAAGTATTTTCACCAAAACTTGTACTGTAGAGTTTAATGAAATTATTTCATACTAGGTTGAGAGCAAAGTCCTGAGCACACAATAAACATTTCCTCTCCTCAGTTCTTTTTACCCACACGTCTTTTAGTCGGCCAGAATAGACAACTTCATTGGCCTGATCTGGCAAGGTGTCCGCAATTTGGTTTGGTTGTCAGTTTTACGTCTCCTGCACCGCTGTAAAAGACGGGCCACTTCAACCCTGCCTGTCCCTGCCATCCTGGGCTGAGAAGGAAAAAATCCCATCAGAAAAAATGGCAGATCGTCCGCGACCGCAATCGAACTCCGGTTTTCCGCATGATAGGCGAAAAGCCCAACCATTACACTACAGTACCGGTTCCGCAATTTGGTGACCCATGCAGTAGAATGGTGCTTAAGTAAAAACCAAAACAAGAAGAGGCTAAAACTACCGAGTCTGGCACCTCTATAAATAACCCACTCGTTACTACTATTACATGTACTAAGCAGTAGAATTTAATGATGTCTTAAGGAGGAAAGAAAAGGAATCACCACATTTTGTGTACATTCCAAATCGTCATCTGAAGAATTTTATGCCAGTCAATAATTTATTATAGCTGTCTGAATGAGAGTAAATGCCATGCTAAAATTATGTACGTGTTACGAATACAAAGAATATTAAGCAAAAATTTCGGGACCTGAAAAATCATTGCTATGTGCGTTTTTCGGTATGTACGTTTTCATTATGAGCAAGCTAGACTGTACTGCCAAAGAGAGCAGAATATGAACTGCAGCAGCCAAAGATATTTTGAATGTGTGAATATTTATGGAAAAGATTTACGTGTAGAATTGGATGTAGGTCTATATCAAGAATTCCAAATATAGAGTAGTACAGATGTTTTTTAATTGGTAAAAATACTGGTATTTCTTTTTAGTGAAAAAGATGTTATGATTTTGCCGTTTCCAATTCTGTGCCATTAAAAATGTGTAAAACCAGATGTATTTTTGCCTGTATTATGCAGCATTATCAAAGAAAAAGCTTTTTATATTCTTCTTTTACGGAAATGTCTTAGTAGAAAGATGGCTTTAATGGTGCAAGTGAGCCCTTCTAGCTCTCATGTTTAAGTCAATAAAGTGTTGGAGAGCCACTTTCATCTTTTTCTCAGTAAATAACTAAACAGACATATCTCTTCTAAAGGAACAGAATTTTCTCATCTTATGAAACTTTCACCTGTATTTAATTTACAACGTAATTTGTAAGTGTAAGAGAATGGAAGTGCCAAATACTTAATGTATTGAGTTTTATTGCTTTATAAAGTTCTTGTATTCAATTTACAGAGTATATTTTATACTTCATTTACTGTAGGGCTCTTGACAAGTATAATATTATCAGTTTCTATACCATTCATGTATTATCTATTGCCAAAAAATTATATTTTGTACCACATGCACTGCAGGGTTCTCGGCTGGTATGTTTTGGGTCTCAGAGTCTGTTTTTCTCTTTTGATTTTAGCAGTGGGATGCACAAAGCTAGTCACTAGTGAAATTCGTCAAAATGCTCCGCTCCATAATCGGCTGCCGGTAGGGTGAGTTAAGCTGAAAATTACTCACGTATTGAAATTACGCTTTTGTGGAATGGAGCATTTAGAGGAAAAAAGTGGTGACTAGCTTCGTGCATCCCACTCTAGATTTAATTTTACACATCATTTTACACTTTTTTTCCTGCTCCTTCTTTGATGGTGTTTTAAGTGTTTTTATATAGCAGTACATATATGTACTTTAACTTTCTAATATTGTGTTTGAATTCCTTTGCAATCTTCAGAGATATTTGATGAGAGAAGCCTTAATGTAATTTTGAAGTTTTGTGTGTGAAAGATTTTATTCTATTTATGACATTGTTACTCAGAGAACTACATTTTCAACCCTTCATGTCTGCAAAAACGTTTTTCCTGTAAATCAGTGTTTCAGAGTAGAGTAGATCTCTGTACAGTATTTATTTTTTTTTTAAGAAAATAAAGAATTATGAAGAAAAATTATTGTAATTTTGCCTTCTGGTTCAAACATCTGTTTTCTGTCATGATTAGTTATTCATGAATTTTTATGTCAGCGGTAGCGCGCCCGCCTACGGATGAGGAGGTCCCTGGTTTGAATCCGGGCCGGGGAGGTTCACCAGGATTTTTTCGAAGTCATCATGACTCCGAAGCCTGTCCTATCAGAGATAGACGTAAAATTTGGAGGTCCCTCACTGTGTTGCATGGGGTGTTAAACCAATACAAATCAAATGATGTCTTACTTATATATTCACTATTAATATATATAATACACTTGTATCAGCATCTGTGGTGGAATGGTTAGGCTCTTTACCTTTTATGCAGAGGAAGAAGATAGAAATTATTTATTAATAGAGGCACCAGCTTGATCTTTGGCTGTTTTACCTTCTTCCTCACAGAGGTCAAGAGTTCAGATTGCCACATTGAATGAGCACCTCTGTGTCTCTGCTTGGATACCAGCGCTGTGGTGTGATAGCTAGGCTCTTTGCCTATCATGCGGAGGACACGAGTTCGATCCCGCATATGGATGATCTGGGTGTTTTTCTGCTGGGATTTTTCCATTTCAGCCCGGGTTGGCCCTGACAGGCATGGTCGAAGTAGCCCGCCTCTCAAATGACATTACAGTGTTGCAAGGGACGTAAAACTGGTAACCAAACCAAATCTGGGACGTTGTTTCCCGTTCAGCCCATGTTGACTGTGACACTGACAGGCAGAGTTGAAGTAGCCTGCCTCTAAAATGACCTGACAGTGCTACAAGGGGTGTAAAACCAAAACCACTAACTCACAGAATCAAAGCAGCCACACCACTGTCTGTTGTGTACTGGTTAGGCTCTTCGTCTATCATGCGGAAGACCCAAGGTTGATCCCACGTGCAGCCTATCTCGTTCTTCTGCTGGGAATCATCCCTCTCAGCCGAGTTGGCCCTGACAGACAAGGTCAAAGTAGCTGTCTCTTAAATAACCACACAGTGTTGCAAGGGACGTAAAATAACCAAACTAAAAACCAATCAACGGAATGAAAATACACGTGGTGGCACTTGACTCTTGTTCTTAAAAAATGGGAGGTCGGTTTCCCTCCCTTATCCTCCACCGGTGTCTATGGTGCAACGGTTAGGCGCTTTGCCTATCATGCAGAGGACGCGAGTTCGACGCCAGCGTGGGGCAGTTTGTTTGATCGAGTATACCTCCGTTTTTCTCCCGGGACAATGTCCTTCTCAGTCCGGGTTGGCCCTGACAGGCAGAGTCGAAGTAGTCCGTCACTTTAATGACTTTACAGTAATGTAAGGGACGTTAAGCCAAAACCAAACCAAACATTATCTTCCATACTCTCTGATATTCTTGCAGTGTTCCTTTGAGAGGTAAATCCAAAACCAACTCGAATAGAGTTACCAATGTCCCAAATCTACGCCCAAGCACTTCAATGGAACGGTAATAGAACCTACATAAGATAAGATAGATTTCAGTGTCCATACATGGTGCATTCCCTTGCTTCCCAGCATATCTAGAACATGTACACAATGAGGCAATGCATTGCACAGTGAAAAATCATTGACCTCATCATGTTTTACACTGAGGCGGGTAGTCAATCTGATAGTCAACCCGGTGCTGAGTGGGAAACAATCCCAGCAGAAAAAAACCCTATGTCGTTTGCGCTCGTGATCGAACTCGGATCTTCTGCATGAAAGGCGAAGAGCCTAACCATTACACCACAGCGCTGTTGAAATGGGTGCTTTATAAAGGAAGATATATTTCTTCTCTCGAATTGATCCATCTTCGGCCATACATGTACATAAGATTATTAAGATGTTCTAGAAAAGCGGAGATGAAGTAGATCTAAAGAAGGTGTGGGTTGACGGAATATGTCTGGCCAAAGAGCTTTAAATAATGAGAGAGGAACACCTTATGACAACCACGTGGAGGCGACGGAATACGCGGAAGAGTCAGTGTATTGGGAAATAACAGCGATACCTTTAGTTACAAGACCTAAAAACCGTCGTGGAAATGTGCGATATTGTTATTCTGTTCACTGCTATTTCTTCAGTCTGAAAGGAAGTGAGAAATGCTGTCATTGGCAACAAAATGGAAAATTGGCGCTGAAAAATGTGGCTAGAGCGCCTACATTTTGAGAGTAGAAACGACCCATGACAACAGTGCATTGCGAGCGTTGCGGCAGATAATAATACCCAAGCGCGGATAATATTTCACACTTATAATTTTTTTTTTCCTTTTTAGAGAATTCACAAATGGATGTCACCTGATGGAAAAACAGAAAATCAGATTGACTACTTCTGTGTGGCAAGAAAATTCCGGTTTTTATTGTCTTTTGTTGCAATCCACTCTTCGATTGTATTACCCAGATTCACGTTTAGGGGTATCATTTCTCCTCTCAAAATGTAAGCTCTCTGATGTGACTTCGCGTTTCTTCATAAAATGAGACAAGTTTCTCCCCGCGTGTATCTAATAGTTTTCAATATTACGCGCTCACCTGCGTGCCTTATCTCGGGTTAGCAAGCATTCTTACCTCTATGCCTTGTCATCTGCTTCCGGTCCCAGCATGACGTCACGCTATTCATCTTGACGTCAGTGCTACAGTGTGAGGGCGAGACGGAAGACACACATTCCATACCAGAATCCTGTTTGTGTACATTTAGAGGATCTGTTCAGGTATAAATAAATACGAAACAAGAGTTAACTGTTATAATGAACACATTTACTAACTAAAGCAATCATAGAAAAATAGTTTCCTGTTGTTTCGTTTTATAGCTTTGTGTCTGGCGTAGCAACTTTGGGCGACCTTTGAACAGCTGATTTTTAAATCAAATCATTCATTTTAAGTTTGAAACTATTAAAACAAGTGTGCAACGTTTGAGTTAAATTAATTAAAAGTCCAGGGGCTATTTTTGAAGGACTCCACAGTATTATTTCATTACCTCAAGTTAAGTTTTCTAAGTTTTCATCACATAGAAAAAATTGCTTTATCTGGTACAAGGCCATTCTGATTTCAATCAATATTCCAATAGGCCTATTTCGATAGCTGCGACTGGAATAATATCCTGGCTTTGAAAGCCCACAGTAGCCTCTTAAGGACCAATTAACCTAATAAGCTTTTTTCCTTCTTTCACTCACGATACGTTCGTGACCACTCAGAAGACAGCAGCAATCATGAATCTTCTTGCACTTGCTGTGTGTACTATTTCCTGCCATTATGCTTTAGGTGAGTTGGAAAGTATTTTGCTTTGTGGTTATTACTTTTTTCTTTTTTAAATTTCTTTCTTTTTCATTCTATGTTTCTTTCTTTCTTTCTTTCAACCTTTTGTTCTTTCATTTTTTCTTCCATTGTATTTCCTTTTTTTCTTTCCAGCTTTCATGATTTCACTTCTCATCTCCTTCTCCTCCTTCTTCCTCCCCTCTTCATTGTCCACCCCACCCCCCCCCCCCCCCCACGCCCTCATCCCTACAGACGAGGAGGTCTCGAGTTCGAATCCGGGGTGGTTCATTGACATTTTTTCGGAGTTTTCATGGCTCCGACCCCCATCCTATCGGAAATGGACGTAAAATTTGAGGTCGTACCTCGTAAATGACCTTACAGTGTTGCACGGGGCTTTAAACTAAAAACCAAACCAAACAAAAAACCAAGATCAGATTACAATATCACAATCCAAGAGATGGACAACGCGTTGTGCCTATAGCAACAACGCAGTCTACGTCGGTATTTTAAGTGGTTAGGCGGACCGACTGGTAGTCTTGAAGTTGCCGGTTCGAATCTCAGCTCGGGTCCGGCTTTGTGTCCTTGAGAAGGCAGTTTACGCTAATTTTCCTCACATCACCCAAGTGTAGTTGGGTACCCGGCTTTAGACTGCGAGAGATCTTGTCGGTGCCTTAGTGTTTATGCCATGTAAAATATAGCAGCTTGCACTGTTACATCTATGCTTCCAAGGACGTTGAGACGGTTTCTAAATGGCTTTATTCTGCTGGGGGGTAATAATGATTGCAAAGTGCATAGTGCCTGCATTCGAGTGGGATATGCGCCATTATTCTAACGAAGTCCATTATTATGACCCCCAATTTCTTGTATTTTTTGCACAACATGGCGCATCGACTATCTAAAACTGCTGAATTCGACCTTCAAAATTTTGTGAGACAACAGCAGTATCCCTCAGTGGTCTGTTTGAAAGTCGATCCATTAGAGAGAATATTATTGGAGATTGGATTCATGAGTTATGGAGCCCCGATAATAAAATCCACATTATGCATCGTTTTACCATAGGGCTACGTTACTTCATGATATCGTATGTTATATTTGATTACAAGCTGTATTAAGAACTTAAATAAAAGCCCATGGTCTGAAAGGAAGCCTAAAAGTGTGTGTGTGTGTGTGTGTGTGTGTTTGTGTGTGTGTGTGTGTGTGTGTGTGTGTGTGTGTGTGTGTGTGTG
>JAUKPP010101000.1:0-25793 GCA_032273245.1 Phyllaplysia taylori
CCCCCCCCCCCCGCCCCCCGGCGGGGGCTTTCTTATGGAGTGTTTTACCATAAATTTGTGTCTTGCGTTCCTTCGTTTAGAAGTTTGAATGCTTTTTTATGCTTTTGTTTTAGTCATCCAATTTATCCTAGAATATGGTTAGGACAGCTGGTATGATTTTATCAGCTAAGATTTCAACATGTACTCATTATCTTCCCCTCAATTGGTCAAGATACCACTTAGTCAATGTTTGGACTCCCTTCATGTTCATATCACATAGAGTATCTAGAACAGGTTGAATCCACTGTTGTACTTTGTTAAAGGTGAATTTTTATTAAATATTTTGTCTGAAACAAAGTGTGATATCTAATATTGATTGATGAAATAATTAGGGGGCAAGTTCAATTCAGTATAAAGCGACAGGAGAGTGGACAGAAGGAAGACAAAAGTGTGATACTTGTGGAAAAAGCATTTACAAGCAACAGGATACACACATAACAACTTGTGTTGTTTGGTCTCAGGCATTTGTAGATAGTAATCCTGATATGAAGTGGTGCCCTTTCCCTGGGTGTGGCCGAGCGGTCAAGCTTCCTGACCTGGACACGGGAGCTGGACAAGGCAAAAGAAACAAGATCCCTACAGATACGTCACGAGGGGTTGACTGTGGTATTGGGCACTACTTTTGTTGGTAAGTGGGTGTGAAAACAGTTGCGCTTTTCTTATAGTGAAGGTCCCTGTCTAGCGCAGCTATGGTCGGTCATTTGGGAATGAAGAGCATGGACTGCAATATAGAAACCTGACCTGAAACCAGTGGGGGGGGGGGGGGGGTCGTATTCGCCATGAAATTTTCAGAAACAGGGTCTACTTGGATACACTTGACATATACAGAGGGTGATTGATAAAAGAATAACCCGATTTTCCACAATATTTTGATAAGGATAGGCAATAGAAAACTTCAAAATCACAATTATTGTACAATCAACTTAAATTTACTGCCATACAAATGGTCTGCAGTGTTCTGGTTCGGCTATTCACCTACCATTTGAAGCCCCAAGTGTGGATGAGCATCTGCGTGCTTCTGGGGATTCATCCCTCTCAGCCTGGGTTGACCCTGACTGGCAGGGTAGTCGTAGCCCGCCTCTTAAATGAACTTTTAGTATTGTAAATATCAACATGGCGTACAAGTGTCTGATGTGGCCACCAGCAGCAGCACGGGCAACAACAATGTGAGAGAATTTATTCGCTCTTTTTCCATTCTTTCCATACGTTGCTATTGTTTATAACTCTCTGGCATTGAAACAAACAGTGTTGATGGTGCTGTGACACTTAACCTAACCACACCAAACCTTATCAATCTTATTTAAATTGTTTTAAATACTTGAACGAGTAGTAGAGGATTTGTAAAAGTTTTTATGTTTGCCCCTTTTCATGCTACAATAGGGTTTTGACCGTGAATATAATGTGATAAATGTTTGAATCGTTTTCATTGAACATTGTGTAAGCTTTTTTTTTAGACACAATTATATGGAGATTGTAGGTTTGTAAAGATTGATTTGATAAATAATTGCCATTAGCATTTTTCTTTTTAGCTGAAAGTGATGAGTAAGTTTTACCCGAAGGTGATGAGTAAGTACAATGTCCTATCTTCTTGTGTATTTGCAGGGAATGCCTAGAGGAATCCCATGAGCCTTGTAGCTGTGATAACTGGACCAAATGGTCTCAGAAGATTCTAGAGATCAAGCCAGAGACTTGTGAGTATAATTTGACTTACTTTCATTCTACCATGTCCACTTTCATTTTCAGATGGTTGGCACAAGCAGGGTTGAAGTAGCTCATCTCTTTAATGACCATACAGTGTTGCAAGAGGTGTAAAATTGTACAAACCAAAGACAGTCAGGGGCTGGGGAGGCAAGGGACTGTATTTTTTTAATTGTCCATTGACTTATGCAAGTAGGATGGGACCAAGCTATCTCGTACTAATATTGTATGCCTGACCATATGATACATTGAACATCTCTAGTCATGTTGGTTCATGCATGTGTATATTTGCCTAGAGTCCTGCTTCATGAGCCAGTCTGGGTGGTAATGGCAACAGCCTGCAACTAGTCTTTCAGCTATGTGATCATCTTGATGTCTTTACGACTGTTTTGGTTCGGTTTTTCGTTTTACATCCTTCGCAACACTGTAAGGTCACTTAAGAGATGATCTTCTTCTAGCCTGCCTGTCAGCACCAACCAGGGCTTAGAGGGACGAATTCCAGCAGTAAGTCATAGATGCTTATCCCATGTGAATGTGGCATTGAACTCAGGGTCTTGTATAGGCGAAGAGCCTTACCATTAGACCACAGACACCAGTCTTTACGACTTTGAGGCAATCAATGACAGATAGTTATGAAGAGTTTGGTAATGGATATTGCATTCCATTTCTCTCCAGTGGATGGCACAGAGCAAGAAACGGAACTTGCTGCAAACTGTTTGTGGTTAGTGACCAATTCCAAGCCATGTCCTAGCTGCAAGTCGCCCATACAGAAGAATGAAGGTTGCAATCACATGAAGTGTAGCAAGGTAGGTTTCCAAATCATTTAACCATCTCGGTTAACATTTTTTTTCATGACAAATATCCTAGCTTATCATACAGGACCAATTGATTCCTTTTGTAATTTTGAGAGTATTTGAAATGTTTCAAGGGTTGTTGGTTTATCAATAGTTATGATGCGGCAGCAAACTTGTCTTGTTTTCAAGTGTATGATATTTATATTGTGATAGATTGTTCTGCTTTAAGTATAATTTGTTATGATTGTAATATTGATTATTATTACTATATACTATTCTTGGATGCTGCACAGTGGCGACCGGCAATGTGTTTTTATGCATAATGCCCTAACAGTCATGGTTGAAGTAATCTGCTTCTAAAATGATCGTATAGTGTTACAAGGGGTGCCAATTTTCCTGGTAAATTTTGAAATCCAGATATGTATGAACTCTATGTGATTTTCAGTGTAAATATGACTTTTGCTGGGTGTGCCTGGAGCAGTGGAAGCGACACAACAGCTCAACCGGTGGCTACTTCAAGTGCAATCGTTATGAGGTAGTGAAGAAAGTGGAAGAAGAGAGTGCCAATATACTTTCAGAGGTAAAACAGCAAATTTCATCTTTAGCTTTTCTGTCAATTTCATATGATGTCACACTTAACTGCAAAAAAAGTGGCGTTTGTGGTGAAATGCTTAGGCTCTTCACCGATCGCACAAAGGATGCGGCTTTGATTCCCATACAAGATGAACATCTCTATCTGTCTGCTGTGGTGCCATGTCCCTCTCAACCCAGGTTGGCCCTAACAGTCATGGTTGAAGTAGTCTGCCTCTAAAATGACCATACAGCGTTACAAGGGGTACTAATTTTCCTGGTAAATTCTGAAATCCAGATGTATATGAACCAACCTCATCCCTACTCTATGTGATTCGACAGCTTATATACAGTACAGGGCAATACAAACGGATTTCAGGATTTCTTTTTTCATTGCTAGTTGGCACCTCTGGTAAAACCAAAACCCAACCACGAGCAAGTAAAGGATGTTCACCAGCATTGAGTGCACTTGGCTCACTAAGAAGGAACTGAGAGGGACAAAGTGCTGATAATGGAAACTTCATATACCAAGTGAATATCTGGTTTATAACATCCATGAACATTTTCTTTTCAGAGTTGGCAACTCTGGGTTACAAAATTAGTCTTGGCTCTTTCTGTTAGTACCCCGCTTCAATGGAACGTTGATTGTTTACAACCATGTCTCGGTCTTCTAAGGTCTAAATCTATGAGGATGAATCAGAAAGTAGTAAGAGTTGCCATCTAGTGTCCAAGAGATACACAAGACAAAGAGACAACTGTCAGTCTGATCTTTTTAGGGGTAATGATTAGCATGTTAATGGGTTTTTCTTTTGAAACTGATCTTCAACTGTACGTCTCTGCAGGCGGAGACCACAAACAAAAGGATGCAGGAGCTGAACAGATTCGTACACTACTACACTCGCTTCAAGAACCATGAAAACAGTTACAAGGTCAGTGCATTATAGGAATGTTTAGAATAGTATTGGGTATTGAGAATTTTAAGAAAAATTTTATTAGTACAACTTTTGTAGCTCACCACTGACTGTTTCTATGAGCTCAAGTAAAATTATATCGATCTGGTTGGTTGTTTAAAAAAAGGGTTTTATTGGCAACAATGAAGAGCTGTTTTCACAGTTCATGTTTCTTATGGAGGCGTCACTATGTAGCTGCAAATTTTTGGTATTATTTCCTTTAAGATTATGTTGATTATGCTTGCCAGTATGTGGATTCTCTGGCAAAACAATCGCCTTGTTTGAAAGTAATTATTATTAATCATTAGTGCCGTTGGTAGTCCAGTGGTTTGGCTTCCGGACTCATCGGAAGGTTGCGGGTATAAATTCCAGCTCGGGCTCGATTTGTGTCCTTGGGGAAAGGCATTTTACACGAATTTTCCTCACTTCACCCAGGTGTAAATGGGTACCCGGCAATAGACAGCAAAAGATCTTGTCCATATGTTAGTGCCTGTAAAATGGCAGCTTGCACTGTATGCTTCCCGGGAAGTTGAGAAGGTTTCTGAATGTCTTGGTCTGCTGGGGTAATAATTGATTGTAAAGCACATAGAGCCTGCTTTCAAGCTGGGATATGCGCTATATAAATGGTCATTATTATTATTATTATTATTACTATTTGGCCTAGATAGAGTAACAGGAAATGATAAAACTTATGTAGATCTTTGTTGATAATTTTTATCCTGCTGTCAGAACCGATGGGCATCCTGTACACTTCTAATTAAATTTAGTGCTTAATTATTATTTTTCTGACTATACCTTTCTCTGTGTCAAGGGTGAATAAGGTAATAGAACCTCTCTTTAGATTAAGAGCTTGAGTCTTTTCTTTTACCATTCAGTCAAGCTTACATTGCATAAAACATATTTTCATATTTAATTTTCGCCAAGAGTTATTTGGCTAAGAAAAATAAATCAACTTGACACTATTTTCATTCTTACAACCATGGCACCAACAAATTTTTACTTCACAAACACATTTAAATGAAAACAGTAAATTGTAGTTTTCTTAGTTTCTTCCCTGTAGTGTATTACACATTTTGTGATGAAGCTCTTCTGTATCAAATACAGATAGATTTTTGGGTTTGGGCAGAGCACTTTACATAGGGATGAAGAGCTATTAAGTGAAAGGTGTGTGCTGCTTGATTTTTACTTCACAAACACATTTAAATGAAAACAGTAAATTGTAGTTTTTTTAGTTTCTTCCCTGTAGTGTATTACACATTTTGTGATGAAGCTCTTCTGTATCAAATACAGATAGATTTTTGGGTTTGGGCAGAGCACTTTACATAGGGATGAAGAGCTATTAAGTGAAAGGTGTGTGCTGCTTGATTGACTGCCATGTATACTGTGTTGCTACAGCTGGAGGAACCACTGCTGAAAACTGCCAAAGACAAGATGATGAAGCTAGCGGAGGCAGTCACAGAAATAGGTGGGTTTGGGAGAGTTCTTTTGATGTGTTGAGACTACCCAATTAACGAGATTGTGGTTTGGAATTGGATAACTAAATCCTTAGTCTTACGTGCACCTTGTGTTACATTTATACTAAAGTACGAAATTGTGAGTTTTTTTTATCTTTGTATATATTAATATTTATAAATTTGATGAGCGGGACGTAAAAGAGGTGATTGTTTTCTCTTTTTATATACAACACCATTGTTGGTGGAGAACCAGTTTGGATTGTTAACATATTCTGTGACAGGTTGTACTATATATCATTTTGACTTTCCTGTGTAATAGAAAATAAACATTTGAGAAAAACCAAATTTTGATAATTTTTTCAATGATTTTTTTTTCATGAAATCTTTCACCATTGACCCAAGGATGCCGTTGTCTCCACAGAAGCAACAGCTCAAGCAGAGACCAAGTTTGTGGAAGAGGCGGTACAGCAGCTGTTGAAAGCCCGGAGAGTGCTCAAGTGTTCTTATGTCTATGGTTACTATCTGGATGGGCCAGGCTACAAGAAGATTGTGTTTGAGTTCATGCAGGTTCGTACCGCCAGGACAGTTGTCAACAGTAGTGATGTCATGGTTTTTCATTTAGTATGAGGCAGTCATTGATTGTAATCTGCCCTATCGGAGCTGGATGTAAAATGCAGTGGTTCCGCCTCGTAACTGACCTTACAGTGTTGCATGGGGCGTTAAACCAAACTAAAACCTACAGATTGATTGTGAATATACAGAGTTTCTCTGTGCGTTATTTAGGGGGTGATAACACCTTTCATGATGATGGAAAGACTGCTCAAATATAGTTAGCGGGTGCTCTGGTGTGGTGTGCCTTTTCTACTTTCTAGTCTAAATATTCATATTGCTATAATATTTTTTTCTGGCGTTGAAATGACCTTACGGTGTCAATAGTGCCGTAAAAAAGATTATACGACGCCTGTGTGTAATGATAAGGCTCTTTACCTATGATACAGGGGATGGGAGGTCAATCCCCCACGTTGGGCAAGCATCGCTGTGTGTCTCCTGGGATGTTGTGTCCTTCTCAGGCTGGATTGGCCCAGAGAGGCATGACTGAAGTAGCCTGCCTCTAGAATTATCTTACACGGTGTTTCAAGTGGCATAAGACCAAAACAAACAAAATCAACAAACTTTTCTACTTCCTAGATCTAAAGTGACTTTATTTTCAGTGTTGATAGTGCGGGTACTGTGGTCTGCTCCTTCTACATCTTCCTGTGCGTTTCAATTGTCCGAATCTTATTTCATGGGGCTGGAATTATTTTGTTAATGTATCTTTATATTTCTGCTCGGATATGATGTCAACAATGCCTTAAAACCTGACCCAAACATTCTCGTTACAGACTGAGCTGGAGGAGTGTACAGAGATCCTCTCCCAGATGGTGAACAGACTCTACCTGCGCACACCACGCAGGAAGATCATGGAGCAGGCCAATGTTGTTCAGCGCAAGCGACTCGAGTTCATCATGGCTATTGCTAAAGGTCTTGTCCCGCCAGAGACGCCACCAGCCGCACGCAAAGCCAAGAAGAAAAGGAAGATGAGCGGAGAAGCAGAAGATGTAAGGGCACACTTTGTCGCTAGAATTTATTTGGCACTGCCAAACGGATACTCATTTGTTATGATAATTAAATTAATGTATTTAAAAATGATTTTTTTTTAGATATTGATCAATGATAGTCCTTATCTATCAGAATACACATTAATAGTCATGCCAACAGTCCCAAATTTTTTGGGAATTTCCTGAAATCGAGCCATCTGCCAGAAAAGAGGAAGATTGTCCTAAAATATGCTTCTTGAGCAGTGAAAAGTAAATTATTGTAGCCAACTAAAAAACGAAACATGAAGAAGGTGATGTATTTTCAATTCTGAAAGTAGTTGTTAGAGTATCTGAATTTTTACTTGAAGGTTTCATACTATTGGAGAATGCATTTGATACCACAAACTGTCACACTGCAGTTATGTGATGAAATCTGAATCGATTAATGGTGCACTTCAGTCTGGATTAGATTTTTCAAGTACATTGGGACATAATAAGTGCCCTAATAAACTTCTAGTCGAGTTTCTTTTTCTCTTCCAAACCTAAGACTCGAGTTGTAAACTTGGTTTGATAGAGGCGGAGATTCTAGTCGATCTAGTTCTATCTCTGTTGCCAGACATTCTTATATTTATGGTGATTCTGCTGTTCTATGGGCCTAAAGATTTATTCAAGCAAATAAAAATGCTATAATCTAGAGATCTAAATCTATGTAATTGTACTGAGTAGTAAAGGATTGTGCTGTCATGGCTGGGACATGATCCGTTGCTGCTCAACCAGTTAGCTGATTGATAGTAGTATACAATGTACCCCACCTCACAAATTTGTCATTTGTCATTAAAGAAATCAGAACCTTAAAATAGATCTAAAGTCTGTGAGATTAACAGTTTTCTGTGCCTCTCATAAATGAGAAGCATAGACTTACATATGCTACTGCATGTTTCATTTAGGTTGATTAGAAGTTCCATAATATATTTAAGTCCATGACAAGTTGGAAAGATGACATGGTAGAAATTCTGAAACCAATAGTAGAGACTGCTAACAACAGGTAAAACAGTGTAGTGCCCTGTACATTGAGTGAATTTTGGTCAGTAGACTTAAGTCTGGTGAAGGCCTAGTTTCTGTTTTAAACTGTTTTTTACATTATATCACTGAATCTTAGTTGAAAGCTATCATGCCCCATACCCCCTTGCCGCGGACAGCACCAGAGTGCTGGATTGTCCCTTATTTGCTTTCTGGAAAATTGACAAGCCTGACATTAAGCAATTCAATTGCTGCATCTTCACAGAGGAGGATGAAAAAACTAGAAGGAACTCGAAAAAGAAGTCCCGTGTGCTCATTGATCTTGTTAGAGATCTGTTGTTTGCTGTAAATCTTGACGAGTGGGTGTGCCTTGGGCCAAGGTCCAGATACACCCTCCAATTTCAAAAGTTGAAAACATAATTATATCTATTTATTGGAGGTCATGAAAGGGCAGGGAAGTACAATTTAGACAATACAGTTTGTTGTGATGCCTGCCTGCCCTGATTCGATACCAAGCATATATTTTTTTTCTCCTTTACGAAGACTTATGCCTGTGGTGTAATGGTAAGGCTCTTCACCTGTCATGTGGAAGACCCAAGCTCGATCCCACATATGATGTGGACGATTTTTGTTTTTTCTGTTGGGATTTTCTCCTCTCTGCCCGCTAGGCAAAGTAGCCCCTCTCTTAAATGACATTACAATGTTGCAAGGGACTTAAAACTCGTCACCAAACAAAAAAACCCTGTCTATGAAGATGAAAACAGGCTAGTGATGATGTCCTTGCAGCACATGGCACTGGGCCTAATAAACTACTGGAACACTAACAGCATGATGTATTTAGAATACTCGTGAACTTAAGTAGCATATCAATTATCTTCCATCATGACTTTATTCATTTAGTTTTTGTGTCCGAGGATTTTTTATTTGTAAAAACCTGCCCTATCAACCACCTGTAAAAACAATCTCTTCCCATTTCCTCCCTTGCGTATTTTCGTTATATAATAATTTCTCGACTAAGGATGGTCGTCTCGGGCTGGTTCAACTGTATATTTCTGTGTAAATTACCATAACTTGTTATTACGTGTGTAAAACCAATATCCAGCTACAAATATTAGTAAAGAGCAGAGCTACCACAAAAATCGATCTTTTTCGAGAATCAGGCTGTACCCATAGTTCCCACATATCTGTAAGTATTGAGCTGACCGTTTCTCTTTTTGTATTCCAGGAGGACCTGCACCGTGCTATTGTGGCGTCTATACAAGAAGTGGATCCATCTAATCCGTGGATCAAAGATGCTTCAGGTCGACATACGAATGTGGCAGCGTTACTCGAGTGGCCCTCGGATGAGAGTGAAGAGAGTGAGGCAGAAGTGTCTGCATATAGAGAACTTGGTGAGCCATTTTACTTTGGTAATTTTCTTTTCAATACCTTATAGTCCACGTGATGGTGTAATGATTAGGTTCTTCATCCATCACACAGCGAATGGTAGTTGGATCGCTGATGCAATTACAAAGGGGCGAATATGCTATTATTTTCTTTGCAGTCTTTGCCCCTTTGCTAAACAACCAGCGATATGTTTGACGAGCATCACTGTCTGTGTGCTGGGAGATTGTGGCCCTCCCAGCCAGTGTTGGCTTGAAGTAGCTCCACTCTAAAAACTTCCTTTAAATGTTGTAAGGAGCCTAAATCAAAACAAAGCAAAATCAAGCAGAATGTGAACGACAAAGAACTGCATCTAGTTATTTACACCCATTGGAGACTGGGTCTCACTCCGGCGCAACAATGTGCTGGTTGACTAGAAGAGATATCTTTGGTCTGCACAGACTAAGACCAAGTGACTTTTTGGGGAGTTTTCCGTAGTTCTTCCTCACATTCACCCCTTGAGATTTACTCTGGGCTTTTTTTTGACATGGTGATAAAAAACAACAAGTTCATTCTCCTTATGAACTTTACAGCTCTGTCAAAACAAGTCAATGAAAAAAATAAATTAAGACCAACAGTAGTACTTTTGGCCAAACCAGTGTTTCAAATTTTCAAGATGCTAATTTAAAATAATATAATAGTTTTTATTGCTAGGAATAACAATCAGCTATTGTTTTTATATTTATACAGTCAGGTAGTTGGCCCTAAGCGAACCAGCTCTGTCAGGAAACTAAACTGCCGCACTTTTAGTTGCCTCTTACAACACACAGCATCACAGTAGGTGTATTGTATTCCTCTAACCCCCCATAGTTGATAGGAGACAGTCAAAGCCGCCCACCTCTTAAATGACCTTTTAAGGTTGCAAAAGGCACCAATAAAAGAACCAACAATGTTGATCTTTGTCATCACAGTGTAAAGAACCACTGTGTGCATCACATGCCCATAATCCCTATCTGATAATTTAGTTTTTCCTCATCAAGGATCCCTTTCTCCCTCTCTCCACTAGGCAAATGTCACAGAGCAGGCTGCAACAGAGTGCGAGTGAAGAACCCCCGGACAAATGAACTCCACAATCACTGCAGCCGCTGGTGTATGTCGGTGGACAAAGATGAGATACAGCGGAGGGATGCTGGAGGTGATTTTTACTCTAAGCCCTTTTAATGCTACAAGGAATTGGACAGGCTCATTAGGGTCAGATGCGCCTAGTGGCTATGAAGTATTTATTTCCTGGGGGCCCAATGTCCTTCACCCCCAATTATGCCGTGCCTCGGTAGACAGACGTATCTGCAAAAATTATGAATCCCCACACCTTGTTTAAATGGACGCCCATACCCATTCTTTCTGCATTTTGTATCAAAGAGAAGAATACATATCTGCACTACAAATAGGATATTTCACTAAGGCAAACAGACGTAACTGAAGGGCCATCTCCATATTTCCCATGGCAGCATCTTTAAACGAAGATTCAAAAACTAACAATCTTTGCAGATACATCGGTCTGCCTTGGCACGGCAGAATAGCTTTGACAATCCGATCAATAAAATATTTTTTTTCCCATATCACGGCATTAATTATGGCAAATGTTTTCCCTAGTGGGGTTTCACACAATTCTTTGGTGTTGGTAAATTTTGTAGCCACGTAAACTTTGATACACCGCATTATGATAGACTTAATCATTGGCAACTTTTCTTTTCACCTCCAAAAAACAAATAAATATAGTACAGTGCATGAGCCATCTATGCATACTCACATTTCTCTTTCTTGTTTTTTTTTTTTTGCTGGTTGCACGTCAATATGTTTACTGAATTTTGTGGCATTTTTTTCATGTGTGAATTTTGTTGTGTACATTTGTAGGTCTGTCAGAAATTGTCCTGGATGAACACATGGAGCTCCTGAGAGCATTGGAAATGTCTCGTCTGCAGTTTCTGCGGGACAGTGGGCTGCTCTGTTCAGCTGACAGCCAGCCAGAGCAACAGTGAGTGAAGCAGAGATAGTCTCAAGATTATTCCACATGTTTTGATTATTTTCCTTAGTTATTGTTAAGGTTTTACAGCACTATGGTACCAGAGTCTGTGGTATAATGGTTTGGCTCTTTCACTATCATGCAGAAAACGTGAGTTCAGGGCCCACGTTAGGCAGTTGGTTTGATCGAGTATACTTCTGTTTTCCCGCTGGGACCATGTCCCTTTCAGCCATGGTTGGCCCTGACAGGCAGGGTCAAAGTGGCCATCCCTTAAATGACCGTACAGTGTTTCGAGACAGGTTTAAGCTAAACCAAACAAAACAGGTTGGAATTTGAGCCCACAACCTCATGATTATGAGTCCAGCAACAATACCTTTGGTAGTCTAGTGGTTAAGCTACCAGACTCGTAATTGTGAGGGTGGGGGTTTGAATCCCAGTTTCTGTCCAACATTGTGTCCTTGTGAAAAGCACTTAACATTAATTTTCCCCATTTCACCCAAATGTGAATGGGTACCCTGCTATAGACAACAAAAGATCTTGTCAGTATGGAAGTGTTTGAGCCCTGGTAAAATGGGAGATTGCTATGAGTTAAGGTTTCTGAATTGCTTTGGTCTGCTAGGGTATTAATAGTTTGTAGAGTGCCTAAAATCTGCTTTCGAGCAGGGTTATGCACTATATACAGTCAAACCGGCCGAAACGACAACCTGTCTAAGATTTCCATTTCCCCCCTTTGTGTTTTTTTCAATATAATGACACTGTCCAAGATGTCCCATCTGTCCAACGTGACTGCAACCACTCGTTTTACTCACCAAATGCTACAAAACCCGCCCAAGACAACCACTCAATTCTCTTATCATTCAACATCTTGCTATAAATTATATGCCCCTTAATGTGCGGATGAGTGATAAGTACTTGCCGTCATCACCCTTTCATCCACCGTTATTGCATGTTAGTCCCTCCCACAATTGATACACTCAACTTGGAAACAGGCACTGAGCGTAGGCAAGGTCCATGTTGGCCTTTGTTGACCATAAGGTAACAAATTTTAGCAGCCTATGAGTGTGACAAGAGACCATTTTATTCCATTTACCTCTCACTACAGCCCCTCCCACAATTCACAATACAGCATAATCCCTGACCAACATGGTGTGTAGGCCAAGTCAGCGGTCCCTCTGTTTACCCAATCGGTAACAGGCGACATGCCAGTGGGGTGTTGCTCGTTTATTGCAATGTGACGACCCATTTCTTTGTTCTACCCTGACATGCAGACTTCCTCATCTGATACATTCAGGACAGCAATAACAAAAAATGAGTTTCCCCAGAACTTTCTCTCCCTTCTCTCTACCTTCCTGAAGAAAACAAAACAATTTATTGGGCCTTCTGGCAATCCTATTGGGAAGTCAGAAGGGAATGTTAATAATGTAACAAGCAAGGGAGAAAAAGGAGAAACAATGCTTGCCCAAAACCCTCTTTCCTCTCCTCCTTCTCTCAAGAAGAAGAGAAAAGCAACACCCCAAACATTCTAGTTGGCTTCAGAGTATGATACCAGCAAGCCTGTGACCAACCTCAATCGAAAGAGAATTAAGGTTGCTGTTTTTTCTTGTTTACATTCATCTGACCTGCCCAAGATGACCACTTATTTTCGACATTTGGGGAAGGTCTTGGGCAGGTTTGACTGTAAATGCAATTATTATTAACACACTATAATTTGTGACAGTTGTTGAATTATGCCAAGCATCCAAGATAATTAAAGCTGCAAGGTTTATGTGTCCCATGCGTTGTGACCTCAGGGCCAACAAGAGCACCCAGACATGGGCATCACGACACAAGCAGCGACCTCGCTCCAACAGTGCTGGGCAGGAGGAGCGCAGCAAGAGGACCAAGCCGGGACTGAGCTCCATGGAGGAGCTGGGGATAGAGCTGCAGCGCTTTCAGGAGCTGGCCTCACCTACAGTGCCTAGAGGTACTCTCAGACCTGGACTGAAATCCTTTGGGGGAATTTTCATTTCCTTAAGTTTTGGTTTTGGCTTTGACTTTTTGTTCCCATGGGTTCTATTGTTTATTTTTTTATATTTTTAGGCTAAAACAGCTGAGGCTCGCGCCTCTATAAATAACCCACTCTTTACTACTCAGGGACTGAACCATGTGTATGTCTCATCATTTTGATGTTGCTCTGGTGTCGCCACAATGGGCTGGGGTATGTAAGGTAGAAAACTGATCCATTTTAGATTGGTGGGAGATGTCAGTAACCCTGTTCAATGATGAAATTATACATTTTTAACTCTGGTTGTTTGAATATGCTGTATAATTGGGTGCCGAAATGACCTTATAGAGTTTATGGAGCCCTAAAACCCTAACAAAAACAAAAGCTGTATAATTTTTATTTGATAATTAATAATTTACACTGTATTTTGTTAAAAAGAAGAAAGCCTGCACCCATGAAGTGATCCACCAGTTTATCAATTTAATGTCCTTTTTTTTTTCAGCTGACAGAGAAGAATCCGGGGGTCGGAGCTCGGCTGGCAGGAGCAGTCGGCGCCACCATCACAAGTTGAGCCAGTCGAGCCGGTTTGACGAGTCCAAATCCACTGTTGTGACGCGGGTGCCGAACAAAAGTGTTGAGGACCTCTACTGCATGGAACAGTCGCTCAAGGCCACAGGTTCTCCAGCCCCTGTTCAGGGCAAGAGCTCTCAGTCTCTGAGCAACAGGGAGTGTACACAAAGCTTCCCAGATTTTAGCGGAGTGTTCAGCTCTCTTACTGAGTTAGCATCTGCTTCTGCTTCTGCTGCTGCTACCTCGTCTGGTGCTCGAGGTAGTGTCGGTGAGGACAAGGAGCAAGGCAGCCCGTCTGCCGTCAACAGCTCCTCCTCCGGTAAGCCGCTGGGCCTGTTTGGCACCATGTTTGGAGTGATCAAGGACCTCTCTGTGTCCAACATCCACGCAAGTGAGGACGACAAGACCAAGGACTTCCTCAACAAAGATTTGGCTTCCATATTTGCAGGCTGGGATTTGGACGACAACAGCGGGCCTGCTGGTGCCACCTCTTGCGAGGTTCACAATGCCTTGTCGGAGAAGAAGCGCCTGAACACTGAGCAAAGCTCTTGTGGGGCAGTCCAGAAGAAGGAGTCAGCGGGGAAAAGTAATATCGGGAAAGCTGCAAGCAAAAGTAATAAATCCAAGAAAAAAGCTTTAGCGGAATGTGTGAGAACTGATGACTTTATGTCAGGGTCCAAGTCGTATTCTTCAGGAGGTCGCAGTTCGTTGGATGAGGTGGACAGCGGTCGGGTGATGAGACAACAGTCTGGTCAGTCTGACCACAGGATGATGGCTGGTAGCTCAAGTAGCTCAACAGGTTATAGAGCCCATTCAGGTCACACAGAACCTGGCGAGGCCTCGACCTTACTGGAAATGGCGGAAAATTTGTTGCAAATGACAGCAGATGTCCACTCTCGGATGAAGGAAGTGGATAAAGGTATCCGTGGACTGGGTGTGGGGCAGGAGGATGAGGAAGTTGGTGCAGGTATCGAGGGTAGGAGGGGAAGAAGTAAGAAATGTGAGGCAGAACGACACAGTCAGGAGGTGAGAGAGGCAGGGGAGAATGAAAGTGTCTGGTATGAGAGACAGATGGAAGGAGAGGAAGATGGAGGGGCGTGGAGTGGCCGGGACGAGCAGAAGTCATTGAGTTTATTTGCAGGACCAACACACACTTGGCAGGTTGAGAGTGAGGGAGATGAATTATGTGAGGATCAGTTAATGGTTGAGCCTGGGCCTCAAGTCTCTCTGCAGTCCACCAGTGAGGATTGTGGAAGTCGAGGTGTTTCAGACCTCGAGGACAATAGAGGGCTTAAATGGTCCTCTCCGAGTAGGAAGTCTTCGCACTTGAGATTAATCAAAAGAGGGGCCACCGACAAGGGTGTTTCAACAGTAACACAAGGGGGTCGCTCAAAGGAGACAACATTTTCTGCTGAGTTGTCAGAGGATGAGATGGACGACACCGTCGGTCCTGTGCCCTCCAGTGCAAGCCAGAACATTGCGCAGGATGGTGTAGCTAATATCTGTGGCCTTGCTGTGATTTCTGGTGAGGATGTGGGGGAGGTGGAGAGGTTTGACGACTCTGTGCCACTGGCCGATGACGCGGCATTCGCTGAACAAGCTGGACATTTGGTTGTGTTAGGAGAGTTGGAGGGAATGGCGAAGTCGCGCTCAGACCACAACACTATCCAGTATTCACTGGTGAGGAAGATTGCGTGTGGAGAACTTGCCCCCCCTACCAGCCTTGAGCTTGAATCATCAGGATCTGACAGTCAAATCATTGGTGTGGAGAAATCCGGCTGCTCGGGAAATGATGATATGGAGAATGTAGGTAAAGAGTCTTTCATTGGGTGTGATGGGGGCGGTGAAGTTTCAAGTGCCTTGGGTGGAGAAGCCTTAGTGGTGAGAGGTTTTGAGGTGAGTCTGTCAGACGACAACTGGGAGGATGCCAGCTCCTCGCCGCAGGACGGAGTCACATCTCCCTCTGATGGGGACGGGAAAGCGGACAATGATTCTGACCTGGACTCGGTCTACGTGTGACAGCAGCACAGGTTTAGCCACTTGACAATTCACATATTTGATAAGTCATTGATTTGACTGCGCATTGATTTAACGACAAACAGGTTTGACGTCACATAGACTGGATGGTTCAACAGAAAATCACCGTTGGATAGTGGGAGGAAAGCACCTGGAGGGTGTGGGGTGATTATGTGAAATTCTAAGAATGTCTTGCAACATTTTTTGCATACCAATGCATGGACAGATCAAGTAATTGATGAAATTACCTGGTTAAATAAAAGGTGTTTATACTGTATTTTGTAAACATTTGTGCAAACTGAACACATGGAGTCAAATGTTTGAGATGTTGTTGTGTCAGCAGGATGTGCGATGGTTGTCTGAGGACATTCACGGGTTGTTAAATGCTGTCATTTCCAGCCAAGTGCTGAAAGTCTCTGATAATACTGGCTGGTTTAACAAGTGAAGTGGACACAGTTTGCACATAAATGTGCAAGGTCGTATGGAGGGTTGGAAAGCAAACTGTTCTATTTTATGATACAATATTTTTGTACCCAAAAAGTTGAAAGTTTTGAGCAAAGGGTATCTTGCATCCAAGTGTCATGAAGAGTTATCAGCTCATGAAACACTGTGGTATCTTTAACATGTTTTGGAATAGTTTTTTACTTCTATGAAGTGATAATTTCCAGAAAGGATAGTGTGCTTCCACCCCTCTGTATGTGTGTGCGTGGTTGGCATTTGCTTGTGGGCATGTATAGATATACTTATTATACACAAAAGCTGACAAGCAAGAAAATTTTGTCTGAACACAATGTGAGTAGAAGACATCCCTTATTTCCTCTGTCGCTCTGTATGTGTGAGGAGTGGAAGAAAAGACTGTTTGAGAATGCTGAACTTGCTTAGATTTGACACAAAGTCATAGATGACGATTGCCTTCTCTTGAAGGCAGCACAAATTGTAACAAAGACCATATTATATAATTAATATTATTATAATTATATTTTTGTGTGTGTTGTTCTTGTGAAGAACCAAAAGTGATAGCCAGCCTCGTCTGCTGTAAACCAAAGCTTGTGAGTGTTAAAAGATATGCTGGGACATGCGTAAATAACCAAAAATGTACAGTGGTAAATATATATTTTTGCTCCCCGAAACCTTCTCAATAGACAAATTCTCATCTGCCTATCTGATCATGTTGTCTGTAGCACATCATGTTGTGCGCTCTAGTGGAGAAGCCTTGTCAAACATTGGGTCTGTACAGTAGAGGGGCAAAAGGAGTGGGTGTTGCAGTTAAGATTAGAAGTTAGTTAGTTAGGAGTTATTTATTTATTATAGAGGCACCAGTTTCTTTGGCTGTTTTAGCCTCTTGTTCATACTGTGGTATTATTTCCCTTTGACTTGGAGGTCTACTCCATCTCTGTTTTGTCAGTGCTTGTCCTTATGGAGTCGTTTTCACAGTAAGTGTTTTGGTCAGGGAGTAAGGTTTAGTTGGAAGAGAGGTGGGTGGAGGTGTAGTTGGATTCAGAAATGGAGGGTGGGGTGCTGTAGGAGTTTCCTTTTAGTCATTTGTTATGGCATGTCCTTTTCCCCCCAATTTTTGCGATCATTTCTCCTCTTCGTGTTTTGATTGGGGGTACAACCTGTCTCCAGGTTTAACGTGTGAGAGAAATTACAATAGACATAGTACATATCATATTGAGTAGTAAGGGATGTTAGTGACGACAACAACAGCAACACAGCTCACATACATCCTAAGTCTTCTCTCTAACATCCCGTACAAAGAATACGAGTCAGGGTACCTGTCCCCCAAAGATTTTTTGGTTGAGGGATGGCTGCAACTGGTCTCATTCAACCATATGGTCTCTAACCATCCCTCCTGTTGAGTGGGGCGCGGGCCTCTTAAATACAGTATTTAGATATTTCTTATTTGTAGGATTCTCCGGGCGAATGGTTGTTTTTAGTTCTCTATATATTTCGCACGAGGTCTAGATTGGGTACAGCTGGTTAATTTCTTGTATTAGTAGTTTTATCAGTTCTTGACATCATTTGGATCGGTGAGGGCTCGGAACAGATTGTACCTTTTCTTCTGCCATTCAAAACTTTACTTTTTCGTTTCTTTGAAAATTGTACAATAAATTAAGACATATTCAATGATCAGGGATCTTTGGTGTTCTTCACACACTTTATCCCTTCTCACGAAAAAGTGTGTGTAATTTGTTCCAAACTTTTGCTGTACTTTAAAACAGTTTCCACTTTTGGTACTATCCTTCGGAAGGATACCCCCCTTACTTGAGTTAGTCTATAATGACTGCATAATTTTTTTTTCTCTTATCTAATGTGTTACTAAGCTTCTCACCTCGGACGGGTCTAGTTTTGTGTTGATATTTATTTTGTTCACTCTCTTCCTGTATTAGCTAAGTGGTTGGCTGTGTCGTTGCTTGAAATGTCACTATGTGCTGGTATCCAGAGTATAATGATTTCTATTAATCTTTTGGAGAGTTAATTGATAGGATTTGTTGGACTTTGTCGTAATAGCTATTAGACTCATCTATTTCTCATAGTGATATCATGGCTGATTGGGAATTGGTAAGAATGAGGGGGTTTTCCAGTTTCTCATTTAGCGTCTTGTCCATCTCTCCTTTAATTCCTTGGAGCTCCTCCGTTAAGATTGACTAGTTGTTTGAGATTCTCGTGTGCTATCCCTTATTTAGGCCTTCGTTGAAGAACCCAATGCCTACTCTATGGTTTCTTTTGAACCTTCTGTGTAGATGTAGTTGTTCTCTGGATATCTGTCCTTAATGTAATTCACTGTTACATCTTTCATCTCTTTTGTCGAAAGAGCTTTCTTTTTAACCTTCTCTTTGAGGGTCAGGTCAACTTTTGTGTAGCTGGAAGTCCACATTGGTCATGGCGGTGGTAGTTTTGTGTTCTTCCTTCACGCCAATTGTCTAGGATTTGGTGCATACTTTCTACTGTTCCATTATTTTTCTCGAGATGTTTTCCTCTTCTTGAGGGCTAAATGAGTAGGTAAAATCGTATTGGTATTGTTTTTCAAGACAAGAAAGGATGGAAGAAAGGGTATATGGATGAATAGTTGAATGGGAAGATGGACTGGAGAGTGGTTATGAAGATGGGTGAATGGAAGGATTGACGGGAAGACTATTGGATCAATGGATGGTCGGACGGACAGACTTGTGAATAGATGGAATCATGGTTCGGACGGATGAACTGATGGATAGATGGATGGATGGTTAGTTAGACGGACGGCTAAATACAAAAATGAATTAATTAACCAAGGGAAAGGTGGAGATATAACCATATATATGGATGTGTGGATAGATCTATTATTAATGAGGGAGAAGAAATGGGCGGGTACAGGGCACAGTGGATACATGGGGAGAATGAGTGTTTGATTTAGGGATGGCAAAGAAATGGGATGTGGAATGAACAGGTTAAACTCTCTATTTGGATAGCCGGTAGTGTGGTACTGGCAGACACTGTTTTTCGGTTTCTTTGCTCCGGTATTCAAAGCTTCCTCTTTTGCAGTTGCATCATACTGGTTAGTGGTTATTTGACACAGTGGACTACTGGGCCTTTTTCTATTGTGAAAATATTTAGTTACCATAAGCAGCTCAATGCTCGACAAATACAGAGGTATGCAAACATTTAATGGGTACCCCTGTTCAGGCGCAGACATAACATTTGAGGGATGACCTAGTGGCAGAAAATCTCATTGATGCAACAAGTTAGGTATTACTACGGTATATATAAGAAACGAACAAAATATTGCATTCTTTTGAGAGAATTAAGTTCTTTACAAGACGACCATTGTTGTTGTTTTATTGGAGCGTTACATATAACAGCATATTGCTTCTTGTGCGCACCGTATATTATTGTGTGTGTAGTGCAGTATACGTAATGAGTAGAGGGGTAAAGGAATTACATTTACTATTTGCGTGTGTAAGTTGAGGGAGAGAGTGACCAGATGAACTGATAGAGAGGGAGCATATTCTGTCCGCGTAGTTTCCTTTTGTTGTACTTGTGCCTGTTGTCACTAGATTATTGAAACGTGACCGCATCAACTTCCTTTCCAAAGACTATTTAAGTTTTTTGTTTCGGTTCCGATTTTAGATATATGAAAGCTGGTTATTTTTGTAATAATTGATATCCGTTTATGGTTTTATCCTAGTCAGTGCCAACATGCATTCATTTTCTTTCCATTTTGTATTGCATCATTTTCTTTATTTTGTATTGTTTCAAGTTTAAACTCTCTTTGGGGAGGAGGGGGCATTTGTCAGGAGGTTCCTCGACTTCATCATCCATTTTGTATAGAACTGGAGCTGGAGCCATAAAAACTGGCAAGATGAGTCACTAGGGGTTCTTACTCGAGATCTGCGAAGATGGACAAGGGTGCACTTCTCTTTCTTTCTTTCTCTCCCTCTCTCTTTATCTCTATCTACCTTCTATCTCTCTCTCTGTAGCGTCTCTCTTTTACTCATGGCTTCTCTTGTGCATTTTTCTCCTTCATAATATTATGAAATCTTGTCTGTTCCCCTTGTGTGAAAGATGTGAAAAATGAACGAAAGTTCGTGCCCTCAAATCCATTATTTTAGCTGTCAGGAAGGCTTGGTATCATTTTCCCTAAACTAAATGTGTATGTCTTGAATTAATGAAAAAAGAATTTGTCATTGTATTTATTGTGCATCCTTCTATGCCCCAACAAAAAATAAAGGTTTCCAGCTGCTGACCTCAGGTATTGCTAAAGTTTTTACTAAATCTACCCATGTGTTGTCACCAAGATAATGTATTGGAATCAACTCTTTTACCCGTCTGTAAATTTGCTGAAAATGAAACAGACTAACACAAAGAAAATTGCAATGGCAATATATAAAGGTCTGTGATTTAGACGAAAGCTCTTTGGGCTATAGCCAGAAGGTAAATGTTAGCTCGTTAAGTTGATGCAAGAATTGGCTTTAGCAGGAACTCCTCTTCGAACATCGAGTTGCTAATTTCTGAATGAAATAGAGACAAAATATCCTGCAACAAGTCCATATGAGTCGTAACCATAAGTCACAAAGTCAATAAGGGGCTGAGATTTGATTCTTGAAAGTTGCTTCACCGCACGCCCAAGTATTAACAGAAAAGTGGAGACAAATTGCTTCAAATCGTAAAAGTGTTCCTGGCAGTTGCTTGACAGCAAGCATGTGTGAGTGTGAAGATTTTAGGACGAGGAGACTTTAGTTACCCCAACTGAAATCAAAACATTGAGAAAAGAGGTGAAGATCGATTTAGTACTGCCATAAAAAAACAAACTTTACCTTTTTTTTAAACATCACATCCCAAAGTGACTAGAGGATTTTTCTCCTCAAAGGATCTGCAACTTATGACAGGTCGCAGGATAAGTGACTACACTTTTCCCCGTTCTGCAATGGCTTTGCTATAAATGCTGCCACTGCCAATCAAAGAAGAATGGATTTAACAATGTTCTTTTGCTTGTGCTCAATGATTTATGTCTAAGCGGACAACTGAACAGTCTTTCAACTTTTTTGTTATTCGTCTATGAACAAAAGTCAAAATCTCAGAAACAGATATGGCAGACCAAAGCCTAGTATTTGTGCAGCAAGTTTTAAAGTCTTGCCCCTACCATTACCATATTGTATCCACTGTTTTACGCTTACTTTGCTCAGGCAAAAACTTCTTTCCTGCCATCCTGACATACACAACACCCTTCATAGCAACACAGAACAACTATTGAAGACCTCCACCTTTTACAATGTGACATTGGGCCAAAGGGCAAGAACCCAAGGGCTTCTGGATCCGAAACAACGCTTGCTTTTGCAAACTTTGATCCTTGTTATCTTTCAGAGTAAATCAAATTCCCATGAAATATTTACCTTTGCATCGTGCTCGCTCTCTGTGTGCAATGAAAGAACAACTTCTGCTTGTGGGCCTCGGTGCATACTGCTTGATGGGAAAAATCTTTTATCCAGTGCAAGGTGATAATTTTTCCCAGTTTAATTTCTTTTGATGGCCAAGTAGATATGCTTTTTTTTTAAAATATTTATTTTTCTCTTTTTTTAAAGAGTTTTATCCTAGGAAATGAATGGCTCAAGGCTGCCTGTATGTCTATTCATGTAGTGACGCTTTTGCAATACAAGTGGACATTTTAGGCAGAGAGCCTACTTGCCTGAAGTAGACTGAATAATTTCTCTATGTTTGACAAGGCAGGGAAAACCTAGTTGATGTTGATATGGCTAAACAATTGAAGTTGTTCTTCCCTTTTTCTTGAATGCATTTTTATGTTGTGTATTTAAGTTATTTTAATTTGTCAAATTTTACATAAATTTACTTCATAACAGGAATGCTCACATTCTCAGTTTTACAATCAACAAAAAGAGATGAAATAATTTCAAAGGCTTTGATTTTATTTGTAAAATTCTGTTATTTTGTTTGATATTATTTGTACTGTATTACAATTACTTTGATGGGGAGTTTTATTTATTAAATTTATTTACATTCTCCTCCCTGTCATTGTTTTTTAATGTTCTTAGCCTCTTACAGTTTTGACAGAAGTCTGATTAACATTATCAAAGTGTTTTCAGTCTTGACAAAGAACTCCTGGACTAAGATGATATTGGTAATGTTATCTTGGTTCTGGAAGGGGACGGGGAGGAGGAGAGACTCCTTGCTCTGTGTTTAGTTTTGCTGCTTGTTCACGTCTCCCTATTCAAGGGAAGACAGCTGCTTATTTGAAGAAATAAGAAGCAACATTGACAGCCAGGCGATATTTGCTTTAATCTCTTAACATGGCAACTGACTTATAATTTACTATTCTCCTAATTTCTCAAAAAATTTCTCAATCACAATCTCTGACACCAATTGCTTTTGTGTCTAAAACGTTTGAACGGAGTAACAGTCAAAATGCATTATATTATGGATAATATTTGCTTGTTACTTCTCTTCCCTAAACGTTTCACACTGCTGAAAATGAAAGTTTATAAGATTTGTACCAATCAAGGGAGATTAAGTTAGATGCCATCACACATTTATCTGTGCCCTCTGATGAGGTCATTCGTTTCATGAAATTTGGGTCTGAAACTAAAAACAGGCCGACCTACAAAATATGGGAAGTGGCCCTGTGCATTTGTACATGATAAACTGATTGTATGGATGCAGATCCATTCAGTTGTGCCACTGGTAATGGTATACATTCTTAGTAAGAATTACATACATGTACATGTAATTGTTTTTTTGCCTTTAAGGAGAGGGAGAGATGGCTTTTGCAACTTAGTACCAGGATGTTTGGATAGTTTTTATCATACATGTAGTTTATTCATGTGACGGGTCGGGCTTTATTTTATTTCATTCCCAGGAGGGATTACTTTTTCTTTTTTTGCATAACTCTCTTCATCCAAGTTGTAGTATGAAGGGAAAATGTGATTTTCCTTTATTTTTCCATTTTCCATGGTGAATCAGAGACCAGGTTGTGGGTGTCTTGCTTCATTGTCAGCCAGGGCACATCTTTTACAGCAGTCCCATTTGTGTGTTGCTTTTGGAGTTTCTTGATGTATTTTTTACAAATGATAGATCCATTGTTGGCAACAGATTGCTGACGTCTGTTGTCTTCCCTTCCTGATTTGATAAATTTTTATTTCCTTTTTTGCCCCTACATATGTAATGCATTTTTATGTTGGTAAAAATCTGTCCATGTTTTGCTATGAGTTGAATATCCACTTCAAACAAAAGCTAATGGCATTATATTTCTTCTGATTAATTTGTATATTTTGTGATTTTTTTCTTCCTTTTTTGTACCACCTGATTTATATGTCAAGTTTTATCTTTTGTGTGATACAAGGAAAGTGATTTTTTTTTTCTTTTCTCTTCAGCATTGAGTTTACTTACTTTATCAGGTCGAGCCTGTCAAGGTTAAAGTTGAACCCTGTCTCGGGCAGAATTGTTTTTTTTTCTCCCTTGTGATTCTGCCTGGGGTAGTTTTAAATGTCCTTCCTTTAATAATATTTTACAATGGCACAAAATGTGTACAGCCTGGCGGCTTTGGGTGAGCTTGCTGCTCCATCAAGTAGAAAGAGGGGGGAAAAAAGATGTTGCGATACCGTTGGTTGAATGCATTTTCCACAGATTTAATTTAGCTTTTATAAGATTAAAATGCATCTCTGTATATCCTGAGTGTTTGAGTTGGTCACAAAGTCGTAATCTTATCTCTTCCCTTTTTCAGGTTTTTGACTGTCTATCATGTGGAAGACCAGAGTTCAATCCCACGTGCCGACGATATGTGATATTTTTCCACTGGGGTTTATTTCCTTCCCAGTCCCGGGTTGGCTCTGACAGGCAGGGTTGAAGTAACATGTCTTTAAAAATGACCGTGTGGTGTTGCAAGGGGCATAAAATTAAAACCAAAACCAAAGAGCGTTTTCACACATCAGGTCTTCAGTAAAACTTTCCTGCATCACACAGAAAAGACTTGTGCTGTGGTGTGCATGTCATGCCGAAGACCCGAGTTCAATCCCAGTCGTGGACGATCTGCATTTTTTCTGCTGGAATTTTTTCCCCTCTCAGCTCGGGTTGTCCCTGACAGGCAGGGTTGAAGTAGCCCATCTCTTTAACGACCTTACAGTGTTGCAGAGGATGTAAAACTGGTAGCCAAACCAAACGCACAGAATGTGAAGCAATCACAATTCAACACCCAACTCTCATGATTATGTGCAATTATGAGTACAAAAATGATGATTTTTGCATCAATGGACTGCAATAATGCCTGTCTTGACTTAATACAAAGCTTTTTTCTGAAAATCCTAAGGAATGGCGATACTGTACCAGCACTTGAAATTGGATCACTTTTTTTTCATACACTACACTTTGTATTTGCTCGCCTGAGTCTTGTCATGTCTGGCATTAATGAAGAAGTGATAAGACTGATCACCTGTTTCGTTACCTAATGTTTGGTTGGGTTCATCAACTTATTTTCACGTCAACACAGGATAAATTACAAAAAGTCAACTTGGTTGTTTTTTTTACCGTTTCCATATTTTTTGTGAGACAAAAAAGATTTACAATTCACAAAAATTTACACGGTAGCCTACTTGTACATTTAGTACAATTTACAAAAAAGAACCAAGCTGACAGAAACTGAATGTTACCAGCGCCTGTGGCGTAATGGTTAGGCGCTTTGCCATTCACGAGGAAGTTCAATCCCATTTGTGGCGATCTGTGGTTTTTTTTGTAGGGATTCACCCCTCTCAGCCAGGGTTGACCCCACCTTGACAGGCAGGTTCGAAATAGCCCATCTCAGCCTTACGTAGTGTTGCAAGGGATATAAAACAAAAAAACATTTTAAAGTTATTTATTTATAGAGGCACCAGCATCTTTAGCTGTTTTAGCCACAAAGAAACCAAACCAAAGTTGAATGTCCAATCTCCAGTATATATACTCATGTGCAAAAGAAGCTTGACACTTTGTTTTTGGCCTGTATCTTTGTTTTCCGTGTGAGCTACAGCACAAAACTTATATTTCAAGAAAGAAGAATTATCTGGCTACATGTCTGCCAATTTTCATTGCAATCTTTTTACATTTATAGGATTTACAAGAGTTTTTACAAAGACAAGTCAAAATGTTTCCCTTTTGCACACGAGTATATACATGTACAGTCGACTCCACTTGTAGCTAAGTCGCTTGTAAAGATCTTCGGACGTAGCGATCTTTTTCCGTGGAACCGGCACCGATGTAACACAAACTCAATAAA
>JAUKPP010101001.1:809-15696 GCA_032273245.1 Phyllaplysia taylori
ACCTTTTGGGGGGGGGGGGGGGTTACCTTTTTTCTCAGAAACTGTTTATCAGGTCTGTTTCTAATTCCAATTCTCGCCTCAGGAGCAGAAAGAATGCAATTTTTGTCTTTTTTCTGAGTAGTTTTAATAAGTATTTCCAGTCAGTTAATTACAGTTGCGACCAGCGATGGTATGTGATTAGTGACTTGGTGATGTTGTAATAAAGTATTTCAATGTACTCTCCCATGCATATTTATTGTTTGTATGTTTAGAGTATATGATCTATATGTATCTACACTAAATATTATAAAACAAATTTCCCCATCGGGGATGAATATAGTTGTCCTTTCCCCTTTTTTCCCCATGACTTGTAGATGGTGCTGTGCAAATACCACAGTGTGTTCCTGTCTCAATCGGGCCAGGTCTACTCATGTGGGCATGGTCAAGGAGGGCGACTAGGTCATGAAGACCAACACACTGTACTGGTGAGTGAAACTGATGTCAAAAGTTGTTCCACAGGTGAAAGCTTGCAGGCATATGCCGGCTTTTAAAAATTCCGTCAGGTTGTCTGCCGGTTTGAATGTAACTTGCCAACAAAAGGGAATGATTGTGTGGTGCTCTTAAGTGATAGTTTTGAGTCACGGTGTTTTGTTTTGGCGATAGAACCTGTACGGGTTTACACTAACAGGCAGGGTTAAAGTAGCTGGTCTCTTGAATGACCTTATAGTGTTGCAAAAGACGTTAAGCCAAAACCCAAAAGTTTGTTGGTTGGCTGTGATTCATAAGAACTTTTTTTTCCGTCAGATACATTGAATTAAACCATATCCTATAAATGTTTGGAGCAAGTATTTGATATCCATCATTAGTAAAGAATTTACCAAAGTAAAGAGTGTGACCCCTTAGGGCATAATATGATGTAAATAGCGACTGTAAACAGGAAGCCTCTGGCCCCTGGAGTGTTGGAATGACCTGTAAAGTCAGCCCTTGAAAGCCAATAACTGCTTTGTTCCTCCAACTAATTTATACCATCCATTCTATTATTTTAAACCGTTTCTTTAACTTAACGTACCAGGAGGAGGATCAGCTTGAAGAAGCAACAAAGCTCATATACAGGGAATCTAGGCACTAATATGACCACATACGAGTGGACAAGAGCCTTTAAACCCCAAACAAACAATAAAAACTTAAGGATAATACCACTGTACAAGTTAGCACGTCATTCATAAAAGTGTATATTAAAAGTGCAGGATCAGTGATTACTGACAAGGTAGGTGTTTTTCTTCAGAATTAAGAAATACTATCTTGTGTGAGCGATGATTATGATCAGATTCGACAACCCTTGTGTTTGCTGTTTTAATCATGCAGGTGCCAAGGCTTCTTGAGAGCATCAAAGAGTACACCTGTTTGCAGATTGCTACTGCTACTGATCACTCAGTGCTGAGAATGGAAGGGTAAATGAGTACATTATACCGTTTAAAGTGTTTCTTATATTAAGATAAGATGTCATTAGCGTTTATTGTCCAGTCACTGGCACATTGGCTTGGTGTTTCATTCAAAACATATACCTCAGACATTGCAAAAGTCACCCTTATTATCTCATTCACTCATCCCTATCACTTGCACGCAACCACATGCATAAACACACACACGCATACACACACATTCTCATAAACATACATATTAGGCATTTGGTTCATAGTATTGAGAAACTAAAAACTTAGATGTTTATTATAATATATGTGTGTGATATTGGTACCATCACAAGTAATGCAATGGTAGAAATATCAGAAAATAGTACAAGTGTTTAAGCTAAATTTACATTTTGGGTTCTAATTTGTTTAGTGATTATTATCTACCTCAGTTCCCCGGCCTTGATAATTTAATAAGAGACGACCTGAATTGAGCTCGTGTGCGCACATATGTTTGGTTCTTTGTGTGTTTGTCTGTGTGTGTGCGCGTGTGAGCTTAGAGGATGGATGAGGATGTTATGTTGTTAATCTGTATGCGCTGTGATTGTAAAGCGCGTAGAGCTTATTGGGATTTTGCGCTATTTAAATTACCTTTATTATCATATTGTTGTGATTTAATCAATCCATGCCATTGTTTATCATGCAAACAGGGGAACTGTTTTTAGTTTTGGCTTGAACACCCATCATCAACTCGGTCAGACCCCGTATGCAGACAGTAGTGCTGTGCCTAAACAGGTTTGTTGAAATAATGTGATGAAGTCAAGGTCTTATTAATTTATGGGCATACCTAGTTATAGGTAGCATAGTATACCTTGCATCTTTCTCTTGCCGTCAAGGTAGTTTGGTTTGGTTTTGATTTGACACCCCTTGCAATTCAAGGTCATTTACTAGGCAGGACCTCCCAATTTTACATCCATCTCTGATGGGACGGGGTCGGAGCCACGAAAACTCCGAAAAAATCACAGGGAACCTCCCGGATCCTAACCCAGGACCTTCTCCTCTGTAGGCAGGCGCACTGCTGCTCGGGCACCAATGACAACGATCCCCTGGTCAGGGTGGAAGTTATTTATTTATCTTGAATGGAAGTCAAGGTATTTGGTTCTAACACAACTCTCTTGAATACAAATTCACTATGAAATGTGTTTTAAAATGGATACATAGATGATGTTTGGACTTTAAAAGCATAAATAGTAAAAATGATCTGAAGTAGAAAAAAAGCTGCTAACTCCAATCCCCTTGTCTTGACAAGGACCTCATTTCGTGGATTCACAACACACATTTGGGCTGGGTTTTTCATTTACTATTTCTACATAATTGATTTCTTAATGGAAATCGTTCAATATGTTATTATTTGTTTACCTGCTTTTTCTTAGATTGGCTCACTTATAGCAGTCATGAAGTTTAGGCATTCTTTTTATTCTACACATGACAAATTTTCACAGTAGATCCTTCTATTACTTTCATATTTTCCATGCTTGTACTCCTAAGTAAATAAACAATCATCATTATCGTTAAATTGCATGAAATATTATTTGGTGCATGCATGCACTCTATGCATTTCTAATGTTCGGTTTCCTTTTTGTTCCCCCTCAGATGAATCTGAAACCTCTGAAGGGGAAGAGCATCTCTGGCGTTTGTGTGGGCAGGTTTCACTCAGTGGTGTGGACTCCAGACAGCGTTTTCACTGTTGGTCTCAATGCTGGCCAGTTGGGTAAGTCTTTCATGTGAAATTTGGAAATTCAAATTAGATTGTAAGTGCTTTCTATTAACTTTATATTTTACATCTTTTTAAGAGTTACTTTTGTCATATTCTACTGCCTGACCATTTGATGATCCTCCAGGGGCGTTGATGGTGGAGGGGTAGTGTGCCTGCATACAGATGAGGAGGTCCCAGGTTTGAATCCGGGGAGGTTAACGGGTATTTTTTCAGAGTTTTCATTGCTCTGACCCCAGTCCTATCGAAGATGAATGTAAAATTCAGAGGTCCGCCCCCGTAAATGACCTTACAGTGTTGCATGGGGCGTTAAACCAAAATCAAACCAATGATCCTCAGATGATGTTAACTGCTTTGAGCCAGCTTGTTAGGGCCAACTAGGGCTGAGAGGGACACAGCATCCTAGCAGAGAGACAAGAGTTTTTTGTTCAACAGAAGAGTTGAAAATCCATCCTGTGGGTGATAGGGGGGCGGTGGTTCTATAAATTTTATCAGCTCTGTATGCCTTCTGTCAGTTTTTCATACCCTCGTGAGTATAAATCATCTTATATAAATTTTATCAGCTCTGTATGCCTCCTGTAAGTCTTACTTACCGCTACTTAAGTACCGCTTGTTTCTCTAAAAATTTTATCAGCTCTGTATGCCTTTCATAGGTCTTACTTATTTGAGTGTTATTTCAAGAGGTACTGTTTGGGTTGCTGGGTTGTTGTTTCTTTATTATGAAGTTGACAAGCCTACTAAACATCTTTTATTTTCCCTCCCAGGTCACCCAAAGGGAGAGAAGCACCAAAGCCAGCTGCGGCAGGTATCTGGTCTAAGGCACACTGACGTGGGCATTTCCAGAGTGACCTGCTCCGACGGGGCCACCGTCTGTCTCACCACCAAGGGGGATGTGTTTCTGCTGCATGAGTATCAATGCCGGAAGATTGCCTCAAAGTAAGAACAAAGATTGTGGGAGTTTGGTTTGGTTACCAGTTTTACGTCCCCTGAAACACCATAAGGTCATTTAAGAGACGGGTTACTTCGACCCTGCCTGTCAGGGTCAACCTGCGCTGAGAGGGAAAATCCCAGCAGAAAAAAACAGATCGTTCGCACTCAGGATCGAACCGGGGTCTTCCGCATGACAGGCGAAGAGCCTAACCATTACACCACAGCGCCGGTATTGTGGGAGTTTAGTGGGTGGGTGGTGCTGTATATATTTGTGTATAAGACAACCTATAGATGAGACAGGTGTCGAATTTGACCCTTGAAAGTGGAGTCCTTTTTTATGTTGCTTGTATAAGACTAGGGTAGACTTCAGTTAGGTCTAGAATAGAGATTCTGTAAGTGCATGTCTTCAAATCCAAGGACTGATGAAAAAATTCCCCACTTTCTTAAATTAATTGACCACCATACCTGTGGGCAGTGTGCCCAGTGACTTACGGCTCCATCAATGCTACCAGGTCATTTCGGCACAGACTTTTTCTGTGTAACTAGTAGTCCACATTTTCTGAACGTACAAAAAGTTATGAACATTTGATGAAATGAAGGTTGTACTAAAAATGTTCAAAGAATTACAAACAATACTTGCAACCTGCATCCCGACCTCTACCTCCATCTCCCTACCCCTCTCCTCTTCCCCCCCCCTCTCTCTCTCTCTCTCTCTCACCCTCTCCATTCCCTATTCTTTCCCTCTCTCTCTTCCTCCTTGATATCATCCAGACCGGACCATCCATATTTCAGATGGCAGGACATTGTACAAGTGTCAGCTGTGGGCGGTACGCTGGATCACAACTCTGGGCTGGACACACTGTGGGAGAAGGGGGGTCAAGAACTGCTGGTCCTCATGAGGAACAACACAGGACAGGTGAGAGGGAGTGGGAGTGGAATTGCCGATTACTAAGGCATGTATGGCTGGTGTTTGTTTTGGTTTGGTTTATGCTTAACGTTTTTTGCAACACTATGGTCATTTAAGGCACGGGCTACTTCGACGCTGCCTGTTAGGGCCAACCCGGCCTGAGAGAGACATCGTTCCAGCAGAAAAACGGAGATAAACTCGATCAAACAAACTGCCCCACGCGGGCCTCGAACTCACGTCCTCTGCGTGACAGGCGAAGTGCTTAACCATTACACCACAGACGCTAGTATGGGGTGGTGTGGTCTACTTTTGTTTTGAGGGTTTGTATTGTGTGTTGGAATTGTTGGTATTTGCTTTGGTTTTATGCCCCTTGTAACACTGTAAGGTCATTCTAGAGGCCGGCTACTTACCAAGAAATTGAGGAGCATTTTTCCAAAACTGGCTATTTGCACTTTCGATGAAAAATGAGTTAGCGCCACCAGAGGCATCTGTATTCTATATACTTTTGTTTTCAAAGCTTGTGGTATTGCAAAACTCTATAGTTTCCTTTATTTTCAACTTTAGACAAAATATTTTGCTATATGAGAAGCGTCAAGCTAGCGAAAAGGCTGATTTTCTCAGTACTTCCCAAAGTGCAAATAGCCAGTTTTGGAAAAACGCACTTCAATTATTGGTCTTCCTCTTGCTTTGATGCCATTAAGCTCCATGTTGTTAGCCCTAAAAACTGTTGCGGACCCATTTTCATGAGGTTTCCAAACCACTGGATTTGTTGGGGGTTTTTCATGTTTTGCATGCTTAAATCAACGCCGACTTGTTGTCTTATGTCTCACTTCTTCTTTTTAAGTATGCTGTCGCCCTATTCTACTTCCTGACACTGAAATTACCTAAGGGGGTTGATAATTCCATAAAACCTCAGCTAAAAAACCAACAAAACCAAAACCATAATTTCTCCTTGGACAGTTGGCCCCGTGTTCTACTCCTAATTTGTTTAAGTGTCCTATAGACATAATAATCTATTTCCTGACACTTAAATGGCCTTAGAGGCTCAATAGTGCAATAAATCCTCAATGAAAACCCGGCGCTATAGTGTAATGGTTAGGCTCTTTTCCTGTCATACGGAAAACCCACGTTCAATCCCAGTTGTTGACGGTCTGCATTTTTTTCTGCTGTGATTGTTTTTTCCCTCTCAGTCCAGGTTGCCCGTCTCTTAAATGACCTTAGAGTGTTGCAGGGGAGGTAAAACTGGTAACCAAACCAAACCAAACTGAATGAAAAGAAATTTTCTCTTCCTGCCAGTTGTTCCTGTGGCGCAGCACCAACCCCAGTTTGAAACGTTGCCAGTTTGCCCTTCGCCGGCAGCTGGCCATATCGGACGTTGCCTTGACCTCGTCATGCCTGGTGATGTGCACGCAGCGCGGTGAGGCGTACATCGGGTACCTGTCCAACAAGAAGCAAAGCTCTGCAGTCACGGGGAAAGATCAGTTGAACAAGGAGCATGGAGTCAAAGGTAAGAATGTCTATCAGTAATCTTATTTTTGGTTTAGATTTTTATTAAAACAATCATTAAAAGGGGATTCCAAGAAAAGTGGAAAGATAACTTTTTGTCGGAGATCCACATCTTTTATCATCCATTTGCTTCTTCCACAGAGTTTGGTGATGGATTTGCTCAAAAACGTCTCCTGGATTTGTTACTCAAAGATGAGCTGGAGGAGCTTCAGGTTCGGCGTTTGCCGGTCGTCCATCGAGCAGTAGCAGCTGCAGTGGACCGGAAGGGAGGCAATTTTGCTATTCTTCAGGCTCTGCCCAATGGATGGTATGCCTCTATCTGCTGATTTTCTAGAATCTGATTCTTTCTATTATGGGAGTAAAGCTAATGAAGCCTAAGGATCAAGGTAGAGTTAATTTTTTTCTTTTGTTTATATGGTAGTTCAGTCCGCACATTAGCAACTCAAATTTGTATTTTTTTGGTGGATTGAAAAGTGCTATTTATTATGAGATTTATCTGTCCTTTCTTATTTCTTTTTGTCAAACGTTTCTCTTATATACATTTACAGACTGGAGAGATGGAGAGCAATGAAAATATTTATACTTTTGTTGGTATTGAGAACAATGTTATATTATTGCCCTTGTTTGCACCCTCACTGTTCACTGGCCTTTCATCTTGACCAGTTTGTCCGAGTTACCCAGCGTCACGTCTTCAGAGATGAGTGAGCAGCTGAGCCGACTGCACCTGGAAGCTGACCTGACAGACTCTGTACATGATGCTATTTTACAGGTCAGTGGCAGCCTTGTTTATTATATACTGACCATATTGTCTTATCTTTCAAGCTTTTCATAGCTCAGTTCTGAGGGGAGGGGTAAATGACTTGAGGACCCACTTCTGAATGAGGCTTGCCTAGTACATACTGATCATGTTGTCTTACCTTGCAAACTTTTCAGAATTCAGTTCTGAGGGGAGGGGTAAATGACTTGGGCGACCCACTTCTGAATCAGGCTTGTCAATTACATACTGGCCGCATTGTCTTACCTTTCAAGCTTTTCAGAATTCTTTTCTGAGGGAAGGGATTAAAAACTTGGGCAACCCACTTCTAAATGCTTTCTGCCTCTCTTCTTCTGTGCTTCTTCACCATGAAAATGGGTATAGCCACCAAGGAGAGATCTCCGCTCGTCTCTAGGTTGGGCTTCTGCCTTTGCTAGTTTTATTTTGTCCAGTGAAGGAATATTTCACACGTTGCACAAAAAGATTTGGCACCCTATGTATAGAGTATGTGTAGCTGTAATCTGCTGGTTGCATCTATGTCATGATAAAAGATTTCCCCTTGTCATATACAATTTTATCTTTAATACTGTTGTGATTGTTTGTCAGCTCTATTCCTTATGCATTGTTTTTTGCGTTTAGGTTATTGTGTGGAGGATGTCATGGTGCTGTTACTGTAAAGCACCTAGACCCTTATGGGATTTGGTACTGTATAAGTGACCTTTATTTTCTGTCATTCTTCTTATTTTACTTGATTTTATTTTCTCTTCAGCTGGGTGAGCGTCGTTGGCCGGTCCACAAGTACATCTTAGCCTCGCGGTCTGACTACTTAAGGAATCTGGTGATAGCGAGCAGTTCGAGTGTGAGCTTTGGATCAGGAGAAGACGTTCCGGTGCTGCTGGTGAAGGAGGAGCTGAGCCCTGACCTGATGGAGCAGCTGCTGCTCTACATCTACACTGATACGTGCCAGTATCTGCAGGTGGGTCCTAAAAAAATATAAATAAAACAGCGTCTGTGGTGTAATGGTGGCATCGGTAGTCTAGTGGTTAGGCTGCGGGACTCGTAATCAGAAGGTTGCAGGTTCGAATCCCAACTCGGGCCTGACGTTGTGTCCTTAGGAAATGCACTTTACACAAATTTTCCTCACTTCACCCAGGTGTAAATGGGTACCCGGCTATAGACAGCAAAAGATCTTGTCTGTATGTTTGTGTTTGAGCTTGTAAACTTGTAATCTGGCAGCTTGCACTGTATGCTTCCCAGGAAGTTGAGGTTTCTGAATGACTTGGTCTGCTGAGGTAATAATGACTGTAAAGCGCGTAGAGCCAATAATTGGGATATGCGCTATAAATTATTAATGATTAAGCTCTTCGCCTATCATGCAGAAGATCTGATTTTGATACCACTGTTGGACAATTTCGTTTTTCTGCTGGGATTCATATCTCTCAGACCAGGTTGCCCTCTAGGCAAGGTCAAAGTAGCCTATCTCTTAAATAACCTCACAGTGTTGCAAGGGATGTAAAACTGGTAGCAAAATTTGTAAAAGTGTCAGCCGAACCACAGCATTAGAAAATAAGTCTGGCAGATATTTTACTTGCAATTTTAAGTAGGAAAATATTTGCATTTCAATGTTGCGATAGTGAATTGAGTTAGAAAGTCTTTGGAAGCTTTGAAAAAATATTTTGGAGCTTTATGTGCTAAACATGTTGTTTTTATGTGTGGTACAAGATTACCTGATACCAATGTGCTTTGGGATTGAGCACAAGGTCTTTATGGCCCTACACATAAGTATGGAGGTAGTATATATTATTTAAAATAGTATTTGTAACGTATGGAATGCAGTCACCATGATTACATGGTGTGGTTGCAGCTCTTTTGATAACAGTGTAATGTAGATATATATGTATGAAGAGTGAAAATTGTCCACCTGTCGCACATTTCAGCTGTTTCTGGCACATTTATTTCCATAGACACTGTGGTTTTGAACTATTGTAGAGTTACAAAGAATAATGCCAAGGACACTTTATACTTTGGCCGAATGGTTTGGTTACCAGTTTTACGTCCCATGCAACACTATAAGGTCATTTGGTGGTGTTCGTAGTCTAGTGGTTAGGCTGTTGGACTGGTAATCGGAAGGTTATGGGTTCGATTCCCAGCAGGGCTCAACTTTGTGTCCTTGGGAAAATTACTTTACACAAATTTGCCTCACTTTACCCAGGTGTGAATGGGTACCTGGCTATAGACAGCGAATTATCTTGTAAGTATGTTAGTGCTTTAGCGCCTGTAAAATCACAGCTTGCACTGAGTGCTTCCCAGGAAGTTGAAAAGGTTTCTGAAAGACTTGGTCTGCTGGGGTAATAATGATTGTAAAGCGCATAGAGCTTGCTTTTGTGTGGGAAATGCGCTATATAAATGCAATCTATTATTATTATCATTATTTGAGAGGGGGGCTACTTCACCCTGCAGTAAGGGCCAACCCGGGCTGAGAGGGAAAAATCCCAGCAGAAAAATAAAAAAAAGATCGTCCACACTCAGGATTGAATTCTGGTCTTTCATATGACAGGCAAGGAGCCTAACCATTACACTGCAGTGCCAGTTGGCCCATTGGGACATAGCTCATAAGCTTCTGTGCTTCATAAATCAGTGTCTCGTCATCACTTAGAGCATACTTTCATTGTAAGAATGCCTCAGCTGAAAACAAATATTGTTTCTTCCCCAGCTTGGACATGTAATCAAGCCTGTGGCAAATGAGTACTCATCCAGACCTCTCAGTCATGGCAAATCTAAGGCACGGGAAAATCTTGAAGAATCCATGGATGACATTGTCTCTACCAAAGGAATGTCAGCTTTTCAAGTCCAGCAGCAGCAGCGGAGTGGTAAAGGCAGCAAGAAGAACAAGAAACCCGAGGGAGAGGTCAAGGAGGTCGTCTCCACTCAAAATCCCGTCAAACTGCTGCAAGATGCTGCTCGTAGACTTGGAGTCAAAGGTTTGGCCAAAAGGTATAAACACTGATTTTTTTGCCATATAGGCCTACACACTCATAAGGCAATAAGAGATGAGAGAGGCGGACATACAAGTTCGCATATTTGTATTGTATAATGGTTATTTTATGGCGAGAAAGGATATATAATCAGTCTTTTGAATTGTTTTGGTGATAGCCGTGAAACAAGAGACTTTCTTAAGACATTTCTTTCCAAAGAAACAATTTTAACTCAATTTTGTATAGAGAAATTATCAAAGATAATCCTTGGTAGGAATTAAAATACTATTGTGTTATAGTTTTTAGCCATGTATTTTTTTTTATTTAAGGGTTCAATCAACCAAGAAAAACTAGTGCTTAAATGGATTGTTCTCTTCTTAATTAACAAGATGACCTCATAGTGCTTCCAATAGGGCCTTACTCATTTTCTGCATTTCTGAGATAATGGAAGAAAACTGACTTGGCCTCAGTCTATGTTACAAGTTAGACCACAATGGAAATATTAAATTTTCGGAAAATGGCCTGGTACTTTTACATGAATTTTATACCATACTGTGCACTATGATGTGGGGAATTATGCAATGGGTTTACTCCACAATGGCCAAAATCAGACGACTTACTTTGACCTTAGTCCTCTTTCCTCCTTGTGGAGCATAGGGCCACAACAGTTGCTTTCCATTTACTACGGTCCTTAGCGGACTTCTTGATAGTTTCCCAGGACAGGTTTGAGGTCTTGATCTCTTCCATCATGCTCCGTCTCCAGGTCTGCTTCGGTCTGCCTCTTTTCCTCTTTCCTTGGGGATTCCACTCAAGTGACTGTCTGGTAATGTTGGATTGCTCTTTATGTTGTGTGTGTCGAATCCATCCCCACTTCCTTCTCCTGATGTCAAGAGCGATTGGCTGTTGGTTAGTCCTTTCCCAGAGGTCGGCGTTGGCTACCAAATCAGACTTAGGCCATTTTGGAAGCACCATGGTGAAGGGTGAATTATTATGAGGTCTGTGAAATTATTTACCTTTGAGCTCTCTGGATAAAATATTATTTCTCTCTTTCAGGCTAGATGCTGTCAAGTGCATCAACAATGTCATTGTGTCCCAGGGAAAGACTTTGGCGAGACCTCGAGTCAAGTTTGACAGGAGCAAGCTGTAAGCGTCTACTTGTGTTATTCTCACTGGTTGCAATAGAAGTTGTTGTTTATGTGTTATCGAAAATAGGCGCGCTGTCGAATATAGCATGAATTTCTCGACCAAATCTCCTTGAACTTTTAAGATTTCTCCTTGAAATTTCCTTGAATTTGGTGGGGAGTTTATGGCATGAGCCCTGGATAATGCTGCAAAACATTAACAAAACAAACAATATCCTGTACAGTTAGGGTTACAGCAAGTATTATAAGGATAGTATTTTGTCACTGACCATAATCAGACCTGAAAAAGTCTGACATCTGTCGGATTTCCGACAATTTTAACCACGATAGGAAGTTCCGACAGCCTTTAACATCTGACTTTCAACTTTTGGGCCGTATGGCCCCGCAAAATTTTCAGACAATTTTGTGTTCGGACGCCACTTACAGGTCTGCATAATAATCTATCATGTGATGCCATGCTCTTTCTTCAGGCCTGAACTGTATGATGTGACTATCCGGACAGAAGAAGGGCAAGAGCTGAGCTGTCATAAGTGTGTTCTGGTGGCCAGGCTCGAATACTTCTACAGCATGTTGTCCACAGGTTGGGCTGAGGTGAGGTTTTAAAATGAAAATGACAACTTTGTTTATCACCGTGGGGAAATTTGGTTTACAATGGTGTGCTTATACATACATGTGCAAATCGAATATTTTAACAATACAGACAATATATATACATGGAAGAGAACATTGAAAATGTGATTACATCGTCTTTCACTGTAAACATTTGCTCACACGCCATCGCTGGTCGCCACTGTGCAGTGCCTGACTGAGCAGGGGTTAGCGTGTCTTGCTCAAGGACAAACCCAGTGGTCACCAATTTAAAAGCTGTTATTGCCCAACGTTGCTTGACATACTTCGTAAACCAGAAAAGACTGTTTAAAAGATGTTTTTTACATTTTTTAAACTCTTTAATTTGTTTGTACTTTCTATATGCAGCTGTTTCTTCATTTTAGCTCTCTCAGCGCAATGTAGATGACTCTTTGATTAGATGAGAATAGTACCAGTGTCAGAACTTTCGATTTATTTGTTTGTGATGCTCTGTTTAGTGCACAAACATTTGAGGTGGTATGCCTCTGATGCTCTTATTTATATCATGGTCATATGATGAATGTCAACTTTTGGGGGTAGAAGTTGAAGGGATGGGGGCAGGCGGACAGAAAAGTGAGCAACATCTGTGTGTAAGAATATTTAGAAAATATGAATTCACAACTTTGCCCCTTCCTTATATTTTCTAAACAATTTTATATGGATTTATTTTGTAGCGTTTTTACCGTAACATCTAAATTGTCTCTACATATATTTCGTTGTGTTTATATCGTCTCCAAATCGTCACAGTTACCTAAGACTATGGTAAGTGAAAAAGTAGCAAAAATCAGTTACGATAGTCTTAGGGAACGGTGAAGAAATGTTTTACGCTATGTTTAAGTGGTCTCCACTTGTATCTCTGCCCAGTCACAAGCCAGCAGCGTCCTCACATTGCCCGTCGCTTTTGATGTCCTCGAGGTTCTCATAGACTTCCTCTACACGGATGAGGCTATGAATCTCAGAGGTAAGGAAATATGATAGTAAAAATTATATATGTCGGAATGAGTCTTAAGTCGCCATTTTGTCTATGCAGAGTTACTGGTGTTCATCAAGAGCCTCATCGGCGCTGTGGTGTAATGGTTAGGCCTTTCGCCTGTCACGTGGAAGACACGAGTTCGATCCCGAGCACGGACGATCTGTTTTTTTACTACTGGGATTTTGTCCCTCTTAACCAGGGTTGGCCCTGATAGGCAGGGTTTAAGTAGCCCGTCTCTGAAATTACCTTACAGTGTTGCAGGGGACGTAAAACTGGTAAGCAAACCAAACCAATCTCAAGAGCCTGTCTGTTTCTGCTTTCAAATAGTGAAAAAGTTATTCTGCTAGCTTGATTGGGTGCTGAAATATTGTTGTTTAGATTTGCTCGGCCACACACCCAAGCGAAAAAAAAAAATGGCTTTAAAAACAGAAGTCATCTTTATAACAAACACATTCATATTCAGACAAGCGATAATCATACATGTAATGACAAGTATGGACATTCGTAACGTCATTCATACAAATTATGCATATACACACATTGCAGGACGTCACAGTGCAGCGCCCATGAACAGAATAATAGTAATACAATATTAAAATCATAGTAAATATTCTCATAGCAGAATTTTTTATTTTTTTTAACTAAGAGTCCGGCAGCCTAACCACTAGACTACTAACGCCACAATGATGTAGAAACTAATTTTGTTCTCATGTGCTTTACTTCATATATGGAAGCTTTCAGTTACAAGTGGGCTGTTTCCGCATTTTGGGTGTTTTTAGATCTTTGCATCAATACCCAAAGTGATATGAGAAAGAGAACTTTTGGAGTTTTCTATAATACAAACCGTAACTCTGTTCTCATATTCTTAGAATCTTATTATGTTAAGATCAATTCTATTTTAAGCAATGACCTTAAATAGAACATTTCTATAAGCACTTGCTACTCTGAAATTTCTATCAAGTTTTATGTTCACCAGTCTTTCATCATCTTTGGTACCAGAGCTGTGGTGTAATGGTTACGCTCTTCGCCTGTCACGCAGAAGACCCGAGTTCGATCCCTAGCGCGGACGACCTAAGGGTTTTTCTGCTTGGATTTTTTCCCTCTCAGCCCAGGTTGGCCCTGACAGGCAGGGTCAAAGTAGGCTGTCTTGCACAGTGTTGCAGGGGATGTAAAACTGGTAACCAATCCAAACAAAACCATCTTTCGTTCTTTTATTTTTTTTTTTTCTTTGTCCAGACTGCGTGAATGAGGAGCTTCTGTGCAGTGTCCTGGTGGTGTCTGACCAGCTACTGGCCTGGAGGCTGAAGGAGATGTGCGAGGTGGCTCTGGCCAATATAAGTGAGTTAACAACTTTTCCCTAGACCTTTTTTTTATTGTAAAATTATGATAGTTAATGTATAGACGAAGGCTAAATCATTTTAATCGGAAGTTTTCCCTAGACCTTTTTTTGCTTTTAAAACGATTATTGTGAATGTATAGATTAAGGGTAAATCATTTTAATGGGACAACATATTCTTCCCAATTTTCAGTGTTGACACTATTTCCTTCTTTTGATTTGCGAAAGTATCAATTTTAAAATGGAGAAATAATCATCACTGACAGTGAGTAGTGAGAAACTTTTTTTCCCTTTTTTTTAATGAAATGTATCATGGGGCTGCGGAAATCTAGACTTCCTATACGCCCTCCCCCCTTCCATCCAACAGAATGAGGGGATGGCTGTTATTATATGTATGAACCTTTCTGTAACTATGCAATGTTTAGAAGCCAACAGGCACAGAGCAAATTTCCTCCTCTGGTGGATCAATAAAATATATCTTTTTTTTTTTTTTTTTTCCCAGCTCATTCCTATTCTATTGACGCCGTTTGATTAGTATAAATCATTATTAGTGCTTGACAGGAGTACATGCATTT